>JASDQU010102309.1:108976-122526 GCA_032191745.1 Picea mariana | reverse complement strand
ATTTATTGTTTGATCTTTGATTTCTCTTATATTGTTTATGATGGTGAAAACTGAAAATTTATGTTCTATGATAAAAGGTTTATATTGTTTATGATGGTGAAATGACAGTTTATGTTCTATGATAGTGTGCTGAAATTTAAAATGATTTATTTCAATATAAACTAAAGGGTTTAATTTGGAAATATTATATAATTTTGAAATACATGATATCTAAAGGGTCGAGATTAATTTTGAAATATCATATATATCATGTGCAACTATATTGAACTCATTTTACAAACATCTTTGAAGGGTGACAAGACCATGAGGATTTGTCTATACTTCATTAATCAATGTACCTTACCAACTACCTTTTGTGGCTTGCATTGAGACATCTTTCAATTTTCAAATTATAAAAGTTACTTCTAATTTTGTAGCAAAAATGGAAAAGAATTTGTCTCTAGAAAATAAATCATGAAATGGTAAAAAATAATTTGCAAAGGAGGTAAACTAGCTACAAAGACAACAACACTATGAAAATAGTGGTCTTTCAAGACAAATCTTTATATATATTCAACAACTTTCAAAATTAACTATAATGAAATACATTGTGCCAAACTTTGGTTAAGCTATGTGTCATGTTTCATATGTTTTTTTTTTAATTAAATGGGCATATATTAAATGAAGCTATGTAATCATACTATATCACCCAATTTAGTGACATATCCAAACACAAATATTTTGGTAATGTTGGTTTAAGATAATATTCTATCAACATATTTAAATAAGCCCTAGCAATCTATTTCAATGGACACTCCTAGGGTACACGTTTTTGAACCAATGAATATCTAGATCCCAACTCATAGAAGTGTTAAAATACTATAGTCATGCAAATGTTTCAATTCTAAAGAAAAATAATTCATCTTACTTACTAGGTACTTCCAAGAGGGACTTACTCGAGTCATATATAAGGTGGCTTGGGAAATTCAAAGATAAATAATTAGCCAAGCATCATAAACAACTAAGGATCATAAAGATCATTGGATGTAATAAATTTTTTGCTATTCTATATATATATATTATATTCCAAACATGTATTTTTTATATACAAAGGAATAATATACTAAGCATAAAACTCTTTGTTTCTAATCCTCACCTAATACACAAGTTTTTTGAAAATGTTGAACACAAGTATATGCAACATATTTATGGGCTATGTCTTGTGTAGATCATAATGATTGCATTGTATCTAATACAATATCTACAACACCCAAGTATGATGTTCTCTCTATTATGTGGCGGGATAATGGCAATGATGATCACTTTCTTCATTTTATATAGATAGTCATTTTATAAGTGATTAGTACTTTGAATTGTTGTAAGTAGGGATTATACTTCATGGTTATCTTTCATTTTTGGCTAAATATTCATTAAACGTATATGTACAAGTTTATAATTGAGTGGGATATGAGACCCTTTATATGAGACTATATAAACCCTTTAAACCCAGACATAAATTATAATTGAGATCTAGTTCCTTAAATAAGAGATGTCTAAGAGATGTTCCTTAAGACATGTCCTAAGAGATGTCTTGATAAAATTTTGTTAGTTAAATTATTAAATATTTATTTATTTAATTCAAAATTAAAGGAAAGATATTAATAACACATGAATAAAATATTATAAACTTGTTAGATGCTGTAATACAACTTTAGCCATATACTTTACCTCCCTAGTGATAGAAACCGACTTCATTGATATTTTCTTGTTTTCCCCTAGTAGTACTTCCCCGTATTACTTGTAAGATTCAATTGACACATTTACAATTCTCATCATTATTGAACTGTCAGGGTAACTTCTTCATTTTCATTTTATGACAATGACAACTTATTTCTAACACCTCCATAGAGCCCAAGATCGCTTGAAATAACAACGTGCATCACCAAACAATTAGAGAAAGAAGATATACTATAACAAGCATGGGGAGCAACTTACATGATACAAAATATTGGAAGCAACTTACACTATTTAAGAGTTTCTTGAGCAGGTCCTTCAATTGAAGGTTGGTTGATTCTACAAGTCCTAATGGCTAAATCTTCACCTTCCCTAACCCCAAGTCTAACCTTATATAAAGAATGGGAGCAACTTACATGATATAAAGAGTTGGAATTAGCTTACATTATTGAGGATTTTCTTCACCAAGTCGTTCGATTGAAGGTTGAATGATTATGGAGATCCTAATGGATGAATCTACACATGATATAACCCTATGTCTATCCTTATGCCTCACGCAGGTGATCATGTTTGGTTTCATCTAAACATACAACATTTCAATGATAACCAACACCACAATCTCAAACCATTATGATATGGTCCATATACATATTGCAACATATTAATGACAATGCATACCATTGGAATTTCGTCCCTAGTTGGGAATCCATGATGTTAGACGCCTAGCCACCATTTCATGAATATGCCTTCTTGGATGTGCACACTCATTGCACAAGAGAAAAACAACACCATTAATGTATTGTTGGTCATCAAAGATAGCTCCCCACTCGGGACAAATGGTATTCACAATAATCTTTCCAATAACAATTACCCTAGCCAATAGAGAAATTGTGGATACTTTGAATCTAAAAGAGGAGATGAGAAAGATTGTATACATATGATAGTTGGATGCATCCACTCTATATCATATCCATTACTGAATTTAAGCATGTTGAGCTTCAAATCCATGCATTTATGTTCTTTAATTAATAATGGATTTGTCAAGATCATTTAGGTTAGTTGTTTTTTACTATGTTAAATTTCTTATTGTAACCATCTAAAGAAACCATTCAAATGCAATTGAAGACATTTTTTTTGTCTCAAAACTTGTTACTTTTATTATGGAAATGATTTCTAGAAATTCTTGTTACTAGACCTTATTAGATACTCCCAACATATTGGCCTAGTTGACTATTGTTTGGCTCTTCTATCTTAGTCCAAGATTTACCCAATCTTTCATGTGTCCTATTTGAAGAAGGTCATGGGGTAAAATTTTCAAAATTAGACTATCCCTCAAGAACTTATTTATGAGGGATCCATTTGGTTACAACCAAAGGAAATACTTACCACAATAGAATGTTGATTGCATTGACCAAAATTTAAGAAGTCTTGATACGATGAAAGGATAGATAGCTAGCTAATGCTAGTTGAAAATAAACAATGATTGTATAGTAGTTTTGATAGATTCAACTTTGAAAATAATACTATTGTTGAAGGTGGAGGGAATGTTAGGTCCCTACTCCAATACCCATACTTAGACATAATTAGGAGTTCGTAATTAGTGTACAATGTCATGTTTTTTGAATAAGTCCCAACAAGTACTTAGTGGGTAGTTACTCAATGTAAAGAGATGTCTTTAAAGACATCTCTTATTTGAGGAACTAGATCTCAATTATAGTTGTCCAATAAGATATGTTCCTTGAGACATCTCTTATTTGAGGAACCTAGACATAAACTTTATAATTAATCAAAAATATAGTTCCTTATTTGAATGGACCATGAAAGTAAACTAAACCAAATGATTCCAGAATCCTAGATATTCATAAATACGCGTACTTTTGATGCAAAATAAAAAATTCTGGAATGTATGTCACTTATTTAAAGAAATTTTAATGGTATGCCATCTTCAATTATTCGTTCATGATCAACGTTTGACATTTTCCATTTTCTAAATTTTTTTTTTCTTGATTGAACCTCTATTAACTTTATGTGTGTTGCACATACCAAATGACTATATTGACAACTTATAGCATCTGACTGATAGTCTTGAAAGTGAACATGACTATCGATTTGATGGGTTTCTTGAAAAAAATAGCTTTTCAATATTATGGATCCTCTTTCATATATAAAATCGCTATCATCAAAATCTTCTAATAACCTCATCTTTTGTTTTGTGCATCACATCAAATAATATTTTATGTTTTCAATGTTGTCTACAGGTGCAACCACGGAAAATACATCTCCTGCAAATAATTCGATATGGTCCAACAAGTAGTTCATGTTATATTAATACACATGTACATGCCATTAAACTCATCTACTATATATAAATTTTATATATCCAACTTACAAGTACATCTACAAGTTGTTTAAATATTTAACAAATATATTTTCAAACAATTGAAACATAAAAATTATCTTCTCTAACAAGTTCAGAAACTCTATCACCATCAAATGACACTATAGTTTCATTTGATTCCATCTCCTCTGAGCTTGCAAATGGAATTTTCCCTTTTATATTAAGTTCAGTATGTCTCCAAACTTTAACATATTCCACATTTTTGTTTTCGCAAATCTCTATGGTTTCTATGTCCTCTATGCAAACTGAACAAAAACAAGATTCATTTCTTATATCAAATGTAAACACATTTTGATAGCGTTTTGTTTTAACTGAATGCACTTTTTGTGTCCCATGTATTGTACCGGATTCATATGGGATTGATCTATTTACATCTTGGTTTCCAACATACCAAAAAAACCTGCACAAGACAAGAACTTGTTAACTTGAAATCTATCATGAACATGATTGAAGATCATATAAATTTGAACACGTGAATAAAAATATCTTGTGTATATGTGTAACATGTATATATACACACACATGTGCACATCCCTTGATGGATTATTTGCATGGCTTAGCGCCATTTTTCACCATTCAACAACTTGATCAATGGATTCAAATCAAATGGCATGAAGGTTCATATGATACCTTCAAAGTGCTCATTTTACACATGCCCCTGCACCGTCATGCTCTCCTTTTCCACGACCAGTCTCAAATAAATTCCAACAATGTGTAACGTTTGATTTCTTATGAAGACGACACAACCAATAGAATAATCATTTATATTTGAACTGACCCACACATCAATCTGACCAAATCCAATGTCAATCGAATCCGATCCCATGTTCTTTCAATGAATCATAAAATTTATCAAAACAATGTTGTACATAATGTGTATCATGTGCTCTATCATCACTTATATAAAAGTGATATTATTTAATAACATGTTGATGTATTTGATTCTTTCTATGTTATCAAGACTTCGTTGATCATGTTTATATAGAATGTGGAAAAATATAGTGACTTGATCATAATCATAATATTCACGATGTATTTCTTTTTGTGTAGTGAATGTGTAATTCTCTGCAAAATCAACTACAAAAAAAATTGTCCCTGGTGGAAACACTTCTTGGGATTGTTTGAATTGTAGGTCTTTCCATCGAGCTCTATGTGAATTATTGATGTATTTATAAATTTCTTCCTCAAACTACTTCAAAAAATATATCACATGGATTTTATCTACTTTCAAATCAATCCTTTTGGAAATAACATTTGAAGAATGTGGAGCCATATTGCTGATATATTCATATATCTTCCAATTGATTGTTATATTAGAAAATGATTGATCATTCATATCAATAGGATACTTTGATTGAAACAAACTTATATTCCCAAAACGATCACATTTATTTCCACTAACACTTTTTTTTTTTGGTAAAATAACTCATCACCTTCTCTTTCACATAGAATTTCAGATATAAAAGCATGGAATATGGAAGGAGGAGGTCAACTTGTCCATAAATTTTTACCAAAATCAACAAAAGTGTCATAATATAACTCAAATTCCACATGATAACGACAACAACATGTGTCATGAACAATGATGGGTCTAACAAACCATGGTTTTTGTTGCACAAATGTATTGATGGAAATTTTAACTTCTTTATGCTCTTCTTTGAACTTATTGAACAATTCTATTTGTGTCATTGGAAATATATGTTTTGGATGTTCTTCATATTTTTTTCATGCTATTCTTCGTCGCAACACATCCCTTGTAAGTGGTGAAACACGAGATTCTGTCAACCAAAAATTGTGGGTCAATTCTTTAACATTTTCTGCAAGTCTATCTTTGTAGGGTTGTCTAGAAATAATTATCCAACAAGAAAGTTCATCATTTGCATCTGTTTGCAATTGAAATTTTCTATGTTTGTACAATGTTTTTCTTGAGGTTCCAATAGCTTTTGTCATGTGTTGTGTCAAACGATCTTTTATATTGCTAGATGAAACAATTGTTGTTTGTATCACTCTACATGCAACACTGATTTTTTTTTTTTTGAGATTTTCCAAAAGCTTTTAATACACTAGTTATATTGTCAAAAACATTTTGTTTCACCTTTTTATCTTTTGTTGACTTTCGAATACCCAATAATGATGTAGCTTCTTTTAAATTTCTTGAATTTATTAGACAAAGTAAAATTTGAGCTTGTAATTTTAGTGATTCATCTTTGAAAAAAGTATTATACATATTCTTAACACGATATCTTATATAATGCTTAACTTCTTTCTTCCCAAATTTGTCAGTATCAACATTTTCTAATATTTCATCATCAATGTTGATAGATTATCCTGCATATTTCAATTTAAAGTTTATATTAAAAAAAAAACCCAAACATAAATTCACTAAACTATATACAAGTGTTCATCTTATATTATCTAGATAAAATTGGTGTCTGCTATTATTAATTGCATGCATCTACAACATTATAAGTGAGACATGAAATGTAGCTAAATAGCTCAACATAGAAGTGTATATTTTTTCCCATACATAGAGTTCATGCACAACAATTTAAACACATAAATTAACACAGTAACAAGATAGAACATTTATCTTTTAATAGTAGTAGTGTGCAACTAGCTGCTTGGGATAGATGTTCCACCCAAACATAGACTTGTTGTTTCAAATCTCAACGATGAGTCACCCTTGAGATGGGGATAGAAATCCACAAAAGAGGGTGGTCTCTCATTTTCCACTCATAGCTCATAATTCTCACAACCCACTGATATTATCCTACAACTATCGTGATTTTTCACCAGCTCTCTTCCTCTCGACCTGCCCAACCCAAGGAATGTACCGCCTCACTAATATTAGTCCCTTGGGCATCCCATTCATTTATCAAGGTATTTATGGCACAGGTAACCAGGAATCTCTCAGTTTGGAACTCAAGGGAACTTGTTTCTAGGAAAACTACCCTCAAACAACAACAAACATTTGTTATTGCAGTGCAACTCACACAAGAGTTCACTCTTCCATCCTGACAACTCGAGTCTTCAATATTCACCTTTGAAACACTCCAAATCTGCTCCATTAGGTTCTAGAATTCTCCCTCCATGGTTGTTCCAGCTCCAATCTCTCCTTCTTGCTCTCTACTTTCCCCTCATGCAAAAACATTGGCTCTCCCAAAATTCTTTCCCCTACCCATAAGAATTTACTCCCTTTGGATTGCCTCTCTTGACTCACAGACTTCCCCAAGATCATTGTACTCAGCCTTCATGTGCCCAATAACGATGGGATGTGACTTCTCACACCCACCCTCTTACATGTATTCAATGATTAGCTTTGGTAACACTCAATTAGAAATTAAAAGGTTCATAGACCAATACCAAATTTAGGAAAATGGTTTGAATTAATAGACATGGGTAATTCCCCCTCGGAATCCCTCTTAGGAATTATCTTAGACCCTCCCCTCTCTTTTGGATTGATTCATCCCCCATCTCGGTCCATGTCCCCTTAACAATTGACATCACATTTTATTATTAAAACATAGGAATACAATTTGCATATCACATCGCTTGGCCATAGCGACATATTATATCTACATTAAGAATTAATTAAATTGGGGATTATATTAGGGATGTTACATTCCCCCTCCCCTACAATTGTGTGTCGTCCTCGGTGCACACTGTGTCGATATACATATATGTAATTTTACATCACAATACTTAGAAAACAAAATTCTTCATTTTCACAATTCCATCAACAGTTCCAACCATAATCTCTTATTCCTCTCAACTCGTTGACACAAGGAATGCACCATTTGTTTATCAGGGATAATCCAAGGAATGTACCATTTTTTTATCAATATTAACCCAAGGAATGATACATTATTTTATTGGGGTCATCGATGCAGCTGGATAGGACTTTGAGATGTGGTTCTAGAACTCTAGCTGCTCAAAATTGAGTCTTGCATTTTGTTTTCTTCAAAATTATTAAAAAAAAATTAGTATTATTACCGCATGTTTTCTTCATGCTCCCATGTAGCATCTTCAGGACCATAGCATGTCCATTGAACGTTTACCATCCCTATGGCGTTATTCCTAAGCTCTTTGAATTTCTAGTCTAGGGTGCATACTGGTTTGACCTGGAAATCCCCTTCGTGCTCTACCTATCACATTCCAATAAATTATGTGGTTAGGGTTAGGAACATATTTCTTTAATAATGACTCATGAAATACATTATGCACTCTCATGGATGTAGACAATGCTATCATGTATGCAACTGGCTCTATCTTTTCTAAGATTTCAAAAGGTCCACAATATCTCGTTGCTTCTTTTCAACTTCACTTTTAAAAACACATATTCGCCCACTTTGAAATATCTAAACACTTTTTTCTTATCAACATAACTTTTATTCCTATCCTAGGAAACATTTAAATTCTACTTGATTTTTGTCATTTGATTTTCCAATTCCTTCAACAAATCTGGCCCAACAATTGTTCTATATGTTTGATTATCCCAACTCACTAGTGAGTTACACTTCCTTCCATACAATTCTTCAAACATACTCATTTTTAATGAGGTCTGATACCCATTATTGTATGAAAATTCCACTAAGTGGATATAATCTTCCCACTTTGATGGTCGGTCCATCACATACATTCTAAGCATGTCCTGAATTATTATGTTAGTCCTCTCAGTTTTCCCATCTAACTTTGGGTGATAAGTTGTACTGAGATTTAGATTTGTCCCAAAGCCCTCGAACAAAACTTTCCAGAAATTCAAAGTAAACTTTGGATCTCTATTAGAAACTATTGCCTTAGGAACCCCATGTAACCTGGAAACTTCTTTCATATATATCTTTGCAATATTTGTTGCCTTTTGTGTTGTCTTCACTAGAATGAAATGTGTTGTCTTCACTAGAACGAAATGTGTTTCCTTAGTCAATATATCCACCACCACTGTGATGGAATCATATTGATGCTTCATTGTTCTAGGAAGCTTTGTAATAAAATCAACCGTAACTACTTCCTACTTCCATTCAAGAATGGGTAAGGGTTGCAATAATCTTGTTAGATGTCTATGCTCTCTCTTTACCTTCTGGTAATATAGACACTTGGCTATGCAATTAGCCACTTCGTTCTTCAGTCCTAGCCAAAAGTATTGGCTTCTTACAACTGCAATTATCTTCTGATATCACGGGTTATCGAGATATGGCACATTATGAATTTCCTTCAAAATTGTGTTTTTCAACTCATAATAATTGAATTTTTGTTGTAAAATACCTTGTTGTAATGTTTCTTTTACTTTTATATATCATTGATCTGAATTTGTTGTTGCAATAATTTTATCTTTCATATCAATCTTGTACATGCTAATGGTTGCAACATGCACTTCATGATCTCTCCTGTTGAGTGAATCAACCACTTGATTTTCCTTTTCCCTTTATATGCTTAATTTCAAAGTCATATTCACTAAGTAATTCCAACCATTGCATTTTCTTAACATTTAATGTTGGTTGTCCAAACAAATGATTCAGACCAAAGTGGTCTATCCTTAGCTCAAATTTCCTCCCCATGAGGTAATGTATCCACATTTTTAATGCATGTACAATTGTTTCTAATTCCAAGTCATGGGTAGCATAATTCCTCTCATGCTCCTTTAGTTTTCTAGACTCATAACGCACCACGTGATCCTTTTGTATAAGGACTCCACCAAGCCCCTCCTTGCATGCCCACAAAATCTTCATCTGGATCTGCAATCTTCAAGATAGGCACACTTGTCAATATTTCCTTTAGTTTTTGAAAGCCCTCTTCACACTTGGAAGTCCATTCAAATTTCACTCCTTTATTTTGCAAAGAAGTGATTGGGCTTGCAATGTTTGAAAACCTTTTAATGAATCTTCGATAATAACCAGCAAGACCCATGAATGATCTAACCTCTATGACATTCTTTGGCACCGACCATCCTCTAATGGGATCTAGCTTCTCAGGATCAATTTCTATCCCTTGTCTTGAAATTATATGCTCCAAGTAGTGAATCTTATCTTGATAAAATATTCACTTACTTATATTAGCATACAATTTATTCTCTCTTTAAACTTGCAACACCATTCTCAAATGTTGTTCATGTTCCTCTTCTAAATTAGAGTAGATGAGTATATCATCTAGGAACACAATCAAAAACTTGTCTAGGTGCTCTCTGAACACTCCATTCATTAGGCACATAAAAACACCTCGGGCATTTTATAGTCCAAATGGTACTACTGTGAATTCATAATTCCCATATCTTGTCCTAAATGTTGTCTTGCTAATATCTTCTTCCTTTATCCTCACTTGATGATAGTCTGATCTCAAGTCAATGTTGGAAAATATTCTTTCACCTTTCAATTGATTAAACAAATCATCAATTCTTGGCAAAGGATATTTTTTCTTTATGGTGACCTTATTCAGCTGCCTGAAATCAATACACAACCTTAAGGTTTGTTGACAGGTATATGTGAACACACCATCAACAGGAAGGGACGGTTCGGTCCGAGGTTGTCTAAATAACCTAAGACACTTAAGATAACCTACCCTAAAGGGTTTTATGGCTCCTTTAGTCGATGGATAGAACTAAGGTAAACTACTAAAGGAAAAACAAAGATAACTATCTACCTACATGAAATTAATATGTACATTCACTAATATATTTATGTTTTAATATATAAATATTGCAAGCCTTTATTTACAAGATACACAATATGCATATATATACAAGGTTTATATAAAGCCTGGTGAAACTAATTTTTTAAACAAAATTTAAGTACCAGATAAACATACAGGACTAACTACTAATTTAATCAAAGAAAATTCACACAAAAAGGAATGAATGCAAATTCTATTGATGTAACTTAAATGGAAAAATCAATTTAAGTTTAAATGTTAATTCTCATTCATTCGATAAAAATAAACGAACTAAACTAATAAAATATGAACTAACCTGTTACTGATGAACAACCAAAATCGAATTGTAATTATGTCTTCCTGTGTAAGATATGCTATCACAACCTGTTTGCAAGAGAGAAATCTATGGCAAGCAAAATACAAAGTAGCATGATTAGTGATCTTACCCAAAGAAATTCAGGTAACTGTGAGATTAACAAGATATTTGCAGGTGACAGAAAGACAATATGTAATATGATCACATTTGACATTTTATGATTCAATATACAGAGAGGGGAAAAACTCCAATCACCGTAATTGGTATAACAAATTCAAAACATTTGAATCAACTCAGAACACACAGATATTTGTCTTATATTTGATATGTCATATAGATCATAATAAACTAGAAAAATGAACTATGTCATGAACAAAAAATAAATACATTAAACCATATATTGATAAACAGATGAAAGCTAATTCAATCAACAAATGTTTTGATCTTAGAAAAATATGAAAAGAAATATGACTAATAGAATAATCATACTAAATAATTTACTATTAGGATGAAAGACATCGAGAAAAATGCATGTTCATATCCTTCTTTCAAATCAAACTTTAGTCCATCCTCCAAAATTCCAATCCCCCATATGTCAAATCTTAAAAGAGTATTTAAACACTAAACCGATCCACTTCTCATACCCACAGGATAGAGATAGATATTCCAAAAATAGAGTCTTAAAACCAAATTCTAACTTGGGTTTATAACAATAATGTTTATGACAACTTAGCAAGGGTTTGTTATAACAATATTCAAAAATACTTTCTTCATTGTTTGAAACATAAACTATTTTCAAATCAGAAATATTTCATGATCCTCCAATGAGCCAACAATGTATAGAATATCTTTCACATTCCTTCTTGAGACCTGAAAATAAAATAATAAAAAAAATATAATTAAAAATCTCAAAAACTAATTTAAGACAAGCTACATAAAATTTGATTCTATAGCTAGTCTAAAAACCATGTAACAAATCATGATTTAACAAACCAAAAAAAAAAAACCACAGATTTATTTACCAAATTAAACATTTGAAAAAGAAGAATCGTGCATTTATAAACTCATAACAACATTGATATTAGTTTAATTCTTAATGATGATATCCCCAGATTTTCTGAATCTTTTGCTTGTCTGGGGAATAGTTTGTTGCAATTCAGATCTCAAGTCCTGATTTTCTCTTTCAAGATCTCTATTTTGCATCAACATCTGGTTAAGATGCATTTACGAGTATGTGATGTCTTTGTAGTATCTCTAAATCCATGTTAAACATTCATCACAATATACAGGTTCCATATCTGGAAGAGGTTGCTTGTAGTCTGAGTCTAAGGTCTTTTCCCTTTCCATCATAGCCTTTAAATTGCTTTGGATTCATGCGAATCCCTCACAGTTTTGAAGGAACATAGCTAAATTTGAAACGAAATCATACCGTGGATGACTATCCATGACTAATTCCAGGCTTACACTCTTGACAGAGTTTAAATCTTCTATTATAATTGTTGGAACATGGTTACCCCTCTATTTATGTTTGTTCCTTGTCATTCTTGATAGGCTTCGACCACTTATTTTGTTTTTAAAATCAATATCATTAACCTACTACCTAATTTGTTTTCCCTTCCCTTTAAATTTTCTATTGACCACTGGTATTGGAGGTTGTGAATGACCAGCAACATTTAATGGCTCATTCCTCAAATGACTAAGGACCTCTTCTAAAGGTTTCTTCGGCATAAATTCATGTTTTTTGGATGCCATCCTAATCATAAAAAAAATATCAGTTTGATCATCGGGAGAAATGACAGAGTCATTTTGGATTTGAAATTCCAATAGAAAATCATGGAGTGAATGAGACAGTTTTTCGAGAAACAGGTGTTGGGTATGTGTTATTTTCTTTGCATGTGTGTGTGTGTGGGTGCGTCAGATTTGACAACTGCATCTGACAATCCCTNAGGGGGGGGGGGAGTATGCCCCCCTGGTTACCTAAATTAATCATAGATTAAGGGATTAGGGATTTGGTATCTACAAAATACCTAAAAACATTGTATATATTGTATGGGGAATGGTGAAATTCGAGATATGAATATAGGAAAGGTTTTCCCGGTTGAGGGTTTCCGGTATAAAATCTTTGCGTACTCTGTGTATGAGCCATTGATTAAATTTTGTTTTTCTTAAGAATCTATATGCATTGCTTTACTTCACAGGTTTAAAACTTACATGTGGTATCAGAGCTCGTTTTTGGATTCAGAGGGACACCTTTGTTGTTGAGGGTTTGGCTTGATCTTGATAGATCAAGTTGATCTTGGGTTTGTGATAAACTTGGGTTTAGTGGGATATTTTGCAGTGGTTATTCGAGTGTAGAGAGAGGAATGGCGCGCTCTTCTAGAATCGAGATAGAGAAGTTCAACGGTAAAAAATTTGAGCTATGGAAGCTCAAGATGGAGGACCTTCTTGTAGACAAATAACAATGGATCGTTGTGGATCCTG
>JASDQU010102309.1:86109-98016 GCA_032191745.1 Picea mariana | reverse complement strand
AGGCGAAAGGACCCTCTAGCCCAGGCTCCGAAGGCCACACACTCAGCAGAGGCAACTCTAGAAAACAAAAACAGCTTTGATGCGTTAAAGGAAGATGAAGCCCTAGATCCAGAAGCAACAACAGTTAAGGAAGATCCCCCGGCAGACGAAAGCCTTCCGGATCACACCCCCCCAGATTCAGTAGCAGCGAGAGAAACTCGGGATTCAGCACCGAAACCCTCTGCCTTTGCAGGCCTGGCTGTTTCAATCCCCTCTAGTGGCTCTGTGGAAACCTCTGAACCTGAAGACAATTTAGTTCCGTCTCCACCCCTTACCCGAGGGCGAAAGACCAACAAAGTGCGCAGAGAAAAGGAGGCGGCCTCCAACATTTCTTTAGGTTCTCAGAAAAAGCTGGATCCCTTTATTAAGGGGATAATTTCACTCCCCTCGGTTTAATGCTCTGCTTCTGTCTTCTTCTATGCTCACAGTTTGTGAGATTTTACTCATGTATGCAAATTTTGTCATTTTCTCGAATTAGCTCAAGAAGCAGACGGGATTTGTCTCCCAAGACGTTAATAAAAAGGTTGGCAGCACTGTTAGAGGTCACCAACCTTCTTCATATTTGTAACTCCCTGATTCTGGCTTGCCAGAATGCCACTTAATGCAACATAACCATTCTTGTCAAAAAGAAAAATAACAGGTTAGTTTGTCTTTTATTAGTTTAGTTTGTTTATTTTTATTGAATGAATGAGAATTAACATTTAAACTTAAACTTCTTTTTCCATTAAAGTTACATTAATACAGTTTGCATTCATTCCTTTTTGTGTGAATTTTCTTTGATTAAATTAGTAGTTAGTCCTGTATGTTTATCTGGTACTTAAATTCTGTTTAAACAATTAGTTTCACAAGGCTTTATATAAACCTTGTATATATATGCATATTGTGTATCTTGTAAATAAAGGCTTTCAATATTTATATATTAAAACACAAATATATTAGTGAATGTACATATTAATTTCATGTAGGTAGATATTTATCTTTGTTTTTCCTTTTGTAGTTTACCTTAGTAGTTCTATCCATCGGCTAATGGAGCCGTAAAACCCATCAGGGTAGGTTATATTAAATGGATTAGGTTGTTTAGACAACCTTTGATCGAACCTTCCCTTCCTGTTGACAATGTGTTCACATATGCCCATCAACAAATGGCGCTAGAAGCAGGGCCTAATAAAATTAAATGATTAAATGCTTTAGTTTCAAATTATTTGTTTTAATCATTTAAGTTCTTCTCCCATAATTATTTTTGATTCATTATCTATCCTTCGGTAATGTCATCCAAATGCTTAAGGGATAGTTAGATGCCAAGCTAAATCAGAGTCAAATTCTTTATTGTCACATTACAACAATGGCTACCGCCCAAATTTCTGTATGGGAATGTGTCTTTAATCTCCCATCTGTTAACATTCCCAGTAAGACACTTTATCTCTTGTCAGAACTTACATTTGACGAAGAAGGGAGTACACCTGCAAGAGTTCATCTTTGTATTTTTTTTATATAAATGTTTAAAACATAATATCATTGATCCTAATGTTATCTGCAGATTGTTTGCTCTCACATTCCGAGGTCGGGTTAAATATTTGTTCGATGCTTTTCGGCTAATTCAATTCATTCTTGGTTTGATTTTGGAACTGAGTTTTTATCAGATTTTAACAATGATGATTATGATGAATTAGGTGAAGAATTGAGTTGCTTAAGGAAAGAAAATGATGAATCATTCAAGGATTTTGCAATTAGGCTCATACATGTTTGTACTAGATTCCCTTTGAAAGAAATGCCTCTTATTGATGAAGGGTTTCAATATCTCGTTTATCTCTCAGAAAAACAAGATCGATTAATTGTTAAACAACCTCAATTGAGCACTAATACTCAACCTCAAGATGGTTCCAATTTTCATGTTGATCTTGAAGAATTTGCACCATAATTTTTGTCAACTTCTTTCATTTTGGTAGATCATGAGCAACATCATATTTTATAAAATGCAATTTTCACTTCTAATCACTCTTTTCCAACAATGTCTCCTCCTATTGAGGAAGGAACCTTGACTTTAAAAAAGGATAGTTGTCACACTCTCATAGATTTTATAACTGTTTATGAAGTAAAAGAGATCAACTGTAAAGTTGATAATCATGTGTATGAAAAAACTTCCCCTAATTTAGTTTAACAAGTGCATGATCAATTAGTAGGAGACAACATCATTATTCATACTATTAATCAACCATCTTTCTCTCGTGATTTTCACTCACATTTTCCCTTACACAATGAACCAAATTGTCTCTTGGAAACTATGTCATACTCTTTAAAAAACCATTCAACATAGGTTGATCAGTTTATTCAAGGAGAGGGAACAAAACCGTAATTCGAAACACATATGCCTATCATTTCAAGAGATGCATATCATCTCCTTAATTCTTCTACATATTATTCCTTGTACCATGATATTTTTTATCATCATGCTATGCAATCATGTGTTCCATATCACTTTGGAATGAATCCTGCATTATACAATCAAGTACAAATTAATGGTGATTTTCGCACAGAAGATAAAGAGGAGAACATTTCCACTCATGATCATATTACTTCTTATTCTCATCAATTATATGTGAGTAAAATAGGAAATCATTTGAAAGAGTCTGAAAACGAGTCTTCTACTGATTCATCTCAATTTGTGTTTAAAGAAGGATATGAATTTTTCCATAATCAATTATTTGAAATTGAAAATTATAATCAACCAAACACCACTAATGATTATTAAAAAATGTCGGTTGTTCCATTTAGTTCGTCTCAAGTAGTTAATGCTGAAGTATTCAATCTCAACAAAAAGTTTCAAGAGAATGGGACACTTCTTCTTCAATTAAAAATCATGATAAGTTCTTGCTATCTTGATACTACCAATAACATCAAGATCCTTTTACAAGTTTCTTTGCATGCCAATCCGGTACCTTATTTTCATCAGAAACATTTTTCATCTATGAATACTTTCGAACGATCCTATGTTGGTAATTGCACGTAATATGATAGGATTGCAGATTGGCTAGAATGTTCATATCTTGAAAAGTTTCTAGAGAATGGTAAGGGTGTTTTCACCTTATTTGTTAATAAATATCGAGGTAAAATTGACACATTATTTTTTTATCCTCCACACGGAGAAATTCATAGGAAAACAAAAAAATGTTAGGATGATGGGGCACTTCAGTCTTGGCCGATGGTTATGTTAGTTCCTCATAATATTGGCAATTTTTTTGAACTCAATTGCATTCTTCCATGCTTTAGTGACCCATATCACGACATAATTGCGGATTGGATGGAGGATTCATACATCAAAAGTGTTCAAGGGAATGGTAAGGTCATGCTTGCTTTGTTTATAAATAATTATTATAAAGGTAAGTATGATGTACTTGTGTCTTACTTTGCTGCACTTCCATTCTTGTTTCTAATGTTCGATTTTGTTTTCATTGTAGGATTTGAGTTCCTCCGATGGTTACATTGAAAGCATGACTTCACTTAGTATTTCAATTTTGTTAGTGGTTAGAGTTGGTTTCATTTAGTTTCCTTTCCGACTATTTCTTTTGTAATAATGTAGTTATGAACACAAGTGGGTACACCAAGAGATCCATAATATGAATGTTGTCAGGGAAGTCCACTTTAATCCTTTTCTATCTGCTTTTCGTTGAATATTTCTTTTCAAAAACACATTATCATCATGAAAATTTTAAAATGGAAAGTAAAGAGAAAAGTAAATTTGAACTGTCAATTCACCTGAATTCAACCATGACCCAAGGTTCCACAAGTAGGGATGAACTCATATTAATAAGGATTTTCCTATTTTCTTTTAGTCTCTTTTATTTTTAATTATATGTTTGGTCAAATTAACATCTCATGAATAACTATCTTAAGAAAAGAACCTGCTCGCACATGAGATTTTATATGATTTAGCTCTTCCTTTATTTTACAGTAAGATGCTAGTAGATCCAAAAGCTCGGGTTTATCTTTGGAAAAAATCGTTTTCTGAAAGTGTGCTTTTGCTATTTCGATTTTTTTTTTTTTATGCACTTCTGATTTTGAATTCCATTAATAAATTATGATTTGGTTTGTTGTGTGTTTTTTTGCTTTCTTTGATTGCTTTCATTGAATTTTCTTCTTTTCTATCTTTTCAAACCATTATATTGTTGATCCAAGAGCAATCATCAGAAGGAAGCATTCATTTCAAGACTTTTGTTTTTCAAGAAATCTGAAATAGTTTAAAGAGGTCTTAATATTAAGATATAGCTTAGACAATTGATTTTTAAGTCAATTGTCACTTTCATTTTGTCAAATTTTCCTTTCCAAAGCATTACACCAGAGACATGGTTTAAATATTTGAGAATTACGATGATATTTAAACCTTTTACACCATCCATATTCTTAAGGAATCACTTTTTAGTGATTCCCCATTCTCTAGATGATTTCTTGACTGAAATCTAAAATCTCTAAACCATGATAAAACTTCCAGTTTTGAAAGCAAATAAATAACATCATCAATTGTTCACCTATATTGCAATTAACCTCCAATATCACCCCTCTCTCTTTTTCATCAATAAATCTTTAATTGTATTATTATTTAAAGGTGACATGAGAGGGTTGGAAGCACTTAAGTGTGGGAAGTGTGTGTAAACCTGTCAGGGTACTGAACAAGCTCGTTGGAAATGGGTAAATGCACACATGATACCAAGACAACTTCGTCGAAGTACTAAACATGCATGTTGGAAGTGAAGCAATATCGGGTTGTGAGGTGGAAGGTATATTCTTATGAGTTAAAGTCTCATGGAAGTATACATCATGTGGATACACCTATTGGATGGGATTAAATCATTTGAGTGTGTTAAATGACATCCATGCTAAGGCTATGGATGCATGCTGACAATAGTGGCCCTGTAAATGGTATATACGTCCTTTTCATAAACATTGTGACTCTTTGAATAAGACATTATTCTGGGTTATAATCCTCTACAAATCATAATTTATTTTCTGGTTATAACAATGAGATTATCTTAATATTATTTGGTCTCAATGTGAATTTATTGCAGGAAGCCTAAATCCTTCTTCAAGTCTTATTCTTTTCTTCCTGAGATAAAATCCTACCAAATCAGAGTTAACTGCTTCATCTAGTGAGTCACCATTGTTGGCATCCCAACTACCATCTCGTTTTGTGTCTCATTGTCTTTTGAAATACAAAATCATTTCTTATGATCACTGCCTAGTATGTCTATACACGTCAGATTGATTGTGCTTCTTGTGTACAAAGGTATGAGTATTAGTGTTAATCAATATTGTATGGATTTATACTTTTTTTGTGATTATGTATGTATCATTTAATTATAGTGTTCTCTCTCTTCAATTTCATGACTATAAAGCATGAATTTGAAGTCCCCTTTTCTTACAGATCGTTGATTGAACCCTTGTGGTAATATCCCTTTGCATAAGTTAAAGCCTCAAGTTTGATTTCTTTAATTGAAGGTCTAAATCAAAAGGTTCTTGAACTATGTTTTATTGGAAGCCATATGAATTATGTTAAAAATCTAAACATAACTCATGACCTAAAGGAAAAATGAACCCGATATGAAATATGTGCGATCGTTTTAATTAAATCAAGCCTAAAACTACAACCTAGTTAAAAGTCTCGGTAAAGCTTGGTTCTATTAAAATCTCCCCTCTCTGAATGGCCTAAATGCATCTCCTAACACTTACCACTATCATATCAAAATACGACATTAAGTAATGCTCACTTAATGAACCGATCGATCAAGTGTCCTATGAATTATTACCCTGCAAGTGTATTGATGTTCTTGATTTCAGGTTAGTCATTCGTGGTAAGTAGTGAGGGTTCCATGAGTTTAGTGGCTTTGAACCTTTTTCCCTCTGGTTTTTCATAGATAATCAAAACTTAGAGTGGGAAATAATGGTAGCACCACCTTATTTCCTTAAACGTCGGTTTATCATCAAGTATGCGAGATTAATCTCTTCAACTGTTTATGGGTTTGGGTTGTTGCAAGCACATGGTTCTTCTTTTGATGAACACTGTTTTTGTGTATTTTGGTTCACCGCCTACGTGTTCATGGCTCCCATAGTTAGGATAGAGCCGAATGGCTCACAATATTTTATGTCTCATGATCACGCGATGGATAGCTTGGTTCAGTTTGGTTGTGTGAAGTTTATCCAATATTTCAATGGCTTTAACATAGAAGTTGCCAAGACGTTTGCCAAGACTTTCGATGGAACCAGGGCCAAAATAGGAGATATTCAATTATCGGTTACAGAAGAATTCATAGCTAATGTGACTGCTTTGTCTCAGGAGGGTGATCGGTAGTTTAAAATCACGAAAGTAACTGACATTCTGTGGCATTCTCCATTGGTGTCGAGGAAATCGTGCTACCATGTAAAATGTATGTCGATAGAACTATTTAAAACCTATTGGCATGGTTTATTGTTGATCATAAAAAAATTGATCACCTGTGAAAGACGTTACGGGTTAATATTCTTGTTCCACATATGTCTGTTAATGGTGTTTCAAGGATTTAGTTTGAACATACCATTTTACTTGCTTAAAATCCTGCGAAAGATGTCAAATTTTTTTCAAAGGCCGAACCACAACCCTGAGTCTAGCTTATTTCACCACAGTTTAATTCGCATGTTGGTTGATTTCCATTTGGTTAGAAAAAGGGACACCTGGCAAGGTTTTGTAGTAAGGAATGGGTTCCTACCCCTGCAAATTGATCCTGCAACCACTTAACTCAAGGTATTGAGGAACCGGTTTCTCAAAAAACTTTGTCTCATTCGCTCCATGATTTTTGAATCGAAGTTCAAATCTAAAACGACTCTATCATTTCGCCTGGTGATCAAACCGATATTTTTTCTATGACCAGGATGGCATCCAAAAAACATGAATTTATGTCGAAGAAACCTTTAGAAGATGTCCTTAGTCGTTTGAGGAATGATTCGTTAAATGTTGTTGGCCATTCAAAGCCTCTGATACTAGTGGTCAATGGAAAATTTAAAGGGCGGGAAAACAAATTAGGCAGGAGGTCTGTGATATTGATTTTAAAAACAAAAGAAGTGGTTGAATCCTGTCAAGAATGACAAGGAACAAACATAAACAAAGGGGTAATCTCGTTCCAACAATTATAATAAAAGATTTAAACTCTGTCGAGAGTGTAAGCCCAGACTCAGCTAGGGATATTCATCCACGATATGATTTATTTTCAAACTTACCTCTATTCCTTCAGAACTGTGAGGGATTCGCATGAATCCAAAGCGATTTAAAGGCTATGATGGCACAGGAAAAAACCCTAGACTCAGACCACAAGCAACCTCTTCCAGATATGGAACCTGTATATTGTGATGAATGTTTAGCATGGATTTAGAGATACTACAAAGAAATCCCATACTTGCAAATGCGTCTTAACCAGATGTTGATGCAAAATAGAGATCTTGAAAGAGAAAATTGGGATTTGAGATCTGAATTATAGCGAACTCTTCTTCGGGCAAACAAAAGATTTAGAAAATATGGGGATATCATCATTAAGACTTCAACTAATATCAATGATGTTATGAGTTCATAAATGCGCGATTATTCTTTTTCAAATGTTTAATTTGGTAAATAAATACGTGGTTTTTTTTTTTTTTTGGTTTTTAAAGCATGATTTTTTACATGGTTTTTAGACTAGCTACAAAATCAAAGATTCTATAGCTTGTCTTTATTAGTTTATGAGATTTTTAATTAGATTTTTTTAATTATTTTATTTTCAGGTCTCAAGAAGGAACTTGAAAGATATTATAGACATTGCTGGCTCATAGGAGGATCATGAAATATTTCTGATTTAAAATAGTTTCTATTTCAAATAATGAAGAAAATATTTTTGAATATTGTTATAAAAAACTCTTCTTAAGTTTTTATAAACATTATTGTTATAAACCCAAGTAAGAATTTGGTTTTAAGACTCTATTTTTGGAATATCTATCTCTATCCTGTGGGTATGAGAAGTGGATCAGTTTAGTGTTTAAATACTCTATTAAGATTTGACATATGAGGGATTGGAATTTTGGAGGATGGACTAAAGTTAAATTTGAAAGAAGGATATGACCATGCATTTTGCTCGATGGCTTTCGTCCTAATAGTAAAGTTTTTAGTATGATTATTCATTAGTCATATTTCTTTTCATATTTTTCTAAGATCGAAACATATGTTGATTGAATTAGATTTCGTCTGTTTATCAGTTTGATGTATTTCTTTTATGTTGATGACATAGTTCATTTTTCTAGTTTATTATGATCTATATGACATATCAAATATAATACAAACATCTCTATGTTCTGAGTTGATTCGAATGTTTTGAATTTGTTATACCAATTATGGTGATTGGAATTTTTTCCCCTCTCTGTATAGTGGATCATAAAATGTCAAATGTGATCATATTACATATTGTCTTTCTGTCACCTGCAAATATCTTATGAATCTCACAGTTACTTGAATTTCTTTGGGTAAGATCACAAATCATGCTACTTTGTAATTTGCTTGCCATAGATTTCTCTCTGGAAAACATGTTGTGTGAGCATATCTTACATAGGAAGACATAATTACAATTCAATTTTGGTTGCTGATCATTAACAAGTTAGTTCATCTTTTATTAGTTTATTTTGTTTATTTTAATCAAATGAATGAGAATTAACATTTAAATTTAAACTGCTTTGTCCATTTAAGTTACATCAATACAATTTGCATTCATTCCTTTTTGTGTGAATTTTCTTTGATTAAATTAGTAGTTAGTCTTGTATGTTTATCTCGTAGTTAAATTCTTTTTAAACAATTAGTTTTACAAGGCTTTATATAAACCTGGTATATATATGCATATTGTGTATCTTGTAAATAAAGGCTTGAAATATTTATATATTAAAACATAAATATATTAGTGAATGTACATATTAATTTCATGTAGGTAGATAGTTATCTTTATTTTTCCTTTCGTATTTTACCTTAGTTCTATCCATCGGCTAAGAGAACCGTAAAAATCATCAGGGTAGGTTATCTTAAACAAATTAGGTTATTTAGACAACCTCAGACCAGACCTTCCCTTCCCGTTGACAATGTGTTCACATATGCCCATCAACAAATGATGCTAGAAGGAGGACCTGATAAAATTAAATGATTAAATGCTTTAGTTTCAAATTATTTGTTTTAATCATTTAAGTTCTTCGCCGATAGTTATTTTTGATTCATTATCTATCCTTCGGTAATTTCATCCAATTGCTTAAGGGCTAGTTAGATGACAAGCTAACTCAGAGCTGAATTCTTTATTGTCACATTACAACAATGTCTCCTGCCCAAATTTCTGTATGGGAATGTGTTTTTAATCTCCCATCTATTAATATTCCCAGTAAGACACTTTATCTCTTGCTAGAACTTACATTCGATGGAGAAGGGAGTACATCCACAGAAGATCATCTTTGTAATTTTTTTTTTTTATAAATGTTCAAAACATAATATCATTGATCCTAATGTTATATGAAGATTGTTCACTCTCACCTTCCGAGGTCGGGTTAAATATTAGTTAAAATCTTTTTCAACTAATTCAATTCATTCTTGGTTTGAGTTTGGAATTGAGTTTTTATCAAATTTTAACAATTATGATTATGATGAAATAGGTGAAGAATTAAGTTGCTTAAGGAAAGAAAATGATGAATCATTCAAGAATTTTGCAGTTAGGCTCATACATGTTTGTACTAGATTCCCTTTGAAAGAAATGCCTCTTATTGATGAATGGTTTCAATATCTCGTTTATCTCTCATAAAAGAAAGATTAATTAATTGTTAACCAATCTGAATTGAGCACTAATACTCAACCTCAAGATGGTTCCAATTTTCATGCTGATCTTGAAGACTTTGAAGCACCACAATTTTTTTCAAATTCTTTCATTTTGGAAGATCATGAGCAACATCATATTTTACAAAATGCAATTGTCACTTCTAATCACTATTTTCTAGCAATGTCTCCTCTTGTTGAGGAAGGAACCTTGACTTTAAAAAAGGATAGTTGTCACACGCTCATGGATTTTATAATTGTTTCTGAAGTTAAAGAGATCAAATGTAAATTTGATAATCATGTGGACGATAAAAATTCCCCTAATTTAGTTGAAAAAGTGCATGATCAATCAGTAGGAGACAACATCATTAGTTAGATTACTAATCAACCATCTTTCTCTCCCTTACACAATGAACCAAATTGTCTCTTGGACGCTATCTCTTACTATTTAAAAGAGCATTCAACAGAGGTTGATCAGTTTATTCAAGGAGAGGGAACAAAACCACAATTCGAAACACATATGCCTATCATTTCAAGAGATGCATTTCGTTTGAATTCTTATACATATTATTCCTTGTACCTTGATATTTTTTATCATCATGTGATGCAATCATGTGTTCCAGATCACTTTCGAATGAATCTTGCACTATATAATGAAGTACAAATTAAAGGTGATTTTAGCACATAAGATAAAGAGGAGAAAATTTCCACTCATGATCATATTACTTCTTATTCTCATCAATTATCCATGGGTAAAATAGGAAACGATTTGAAAGTGTCTGAAATCACATCTTTTACTGATTCATCTCAATTTGTGTTTAAAGAAGGATTTGAATTTTTCCATAATCAATTATTTGAAATTGAAAATTATAATCAACCAAACACCACTAATGATTATTAAAAACAGTTGGTTGTTCCATTTAGTTCGTCTCAAGTAGTTAATGTTGAAGTATTCAAGCTCAACGAAAAGTTTCAAGAGAATGGGACACTTCTTCTTCAGTTAAAAATCATGATAAGTTCTTGTTATATTGATACTACCAATAACATCAAGATCCTTTTACAAGATTCTTTCCATGCCAATCCGGTACCTTATTTTCATCAGAAATATTTTTCATGTATGAATACTTTCGAATGATCCTATGTTGGTAATTGCACGTATTATGATAGGATTGCAGATTGGCTGGAATGTTCATATATTGAAAAGTTTCGAGAGAATGGTAAGGGTGTTTTCACCTTATTTGTTGATAAATATCAAGGAGGTAAACTTGACACATTATTTTTGTATCCTCCACACAAATAAATTCGTAGGCAAACAAAAAAATGTCAGGATGATGGGGCACTTCGATCTTGGCCGATGGTTATGTCAGTGTTAAGAACCAAATATCAATATAGCATAGAAAAACCTCAGAATAAGTTCTCAACGCCTTGAAAAAGAGAGAATTTCATATAATAAGCATCTTCGAGGGGGCAACCTCCTTTTACACCACATAAATGTTCCAATACAAGATGATTCCAAATGAAAATGTCTCCTTGGTATATATAGGAGACTAGGAGGTATAATTACAACTAATGGAACCAATCCGACATAAATAAAATAAAATTTCTAATGTAATATTCCCCAATTAAGGGGTAATGTTCCACTATTTAGGGCTTAACGTGCCCCTCCCCTTCAGACAAGTGTTGTCCGCAACGCTTGAGTAATTCTGGATGCTTTTGTATAAAAGACTCATCTTCCCAAGTGGAACATTCAGCAGGAAGTTTCCTCCACTTAATGAGATACTCTAAAATGGATCTATTCCTCAGCTGGCGAATTCTTGTGTTAGTGATGGCTTCAGGATCCAGACATTTTTTCACTATCTTGGTTTGTCCATCAGAGTGAGGATGATAGGATGAGCTATGAGCCAATTGAGTACCCAAACAAGAAAATAAGTCTGTCCAAAAATGTTAACTGAAGATAGGATCTCTGTCACTTACAATAATCTTTGGGATTCCATGTAGTTTTTGAACTGTCTCTATGAATGCGGTGGCAACTGTACTGG
>JASDQU010102309.1:32077-43628 GCA_032191745.1 Picea mariana | reverse complement strand
CCCGATATTCTTTCCAGAGTGAATAAATATCAATGATCTTTTGTAACTTCTCTGACTGTATCTTTTTGATATCCAATTCACCGCCACAAACCTTAGTGGACACTTCTTTCTTTGGTTCTTGTGTTGTGCGTTTAATGAAATCTCAGGCCATAGTGATGAGTTTGACATGTCTCAATAGATACTCTTCCAGAGATTCTTTATTTACCTCAGTTAAGTGCTCAATGTTCACCCTACTAGTTTGCCTATGCTTCTACACCTCAACTATCCTAGTTTTGGCAAGTGTTTCTTCATCAATGGGGGGCATTGTCTACATCCAAAATTATTCAAGGAGATCATCAAAACTATTCCATAATATTTTACATGCTTTAGATGTTGCCTTTTGGACAATTTGGAAATATTCTAACAGAGGCTTCCAAGTATTGAATAATACTTTATTTTTTATCCTTTCTTTTCTAGAATAACATGGAAATGTAGTTGGGGGATTTTTATATATTCCTTACCAGTCAACGATCCTATCGAAGACATCATTTTACTTTTGGTATTGATCCATGTTTTCATATATTTGGTCTTCAAGTCTCAATTGGTCGTCGCGATCAACCTTCATATCATTTAGAAGGCACAAAAATTATTTATACTCAAATCTGATATTTTCATTAAGGTCAATAGCCTCTGCTTTGATTGTTTCCAAAGCCAGAGTCTTTTCCTTTTTTTCTTCCAGGACCTCTTCAAGTTTTTCCTTGGCTTGTTCCAATCCCTTGATTTGAAGGCTTTACTGTTTAAGAAACTATTTGGTTTCATGTAGCACAGTTTTCAAACGAGATATCTCCTTTGCATGCTCTCTCCTAATCTATTCAATTTCTTCACAAAGTTTTACCTTTGCAGATTCCAAATCTTTCAAATGGGTGTCCCATTCCAATTGCTCTTTTTGATTCAATTCAACATTCATTTCATCCTTCTGGGTTTGCAATGCTTTGTTGAGTTCCTCTGTCTTGAGATTATCCGCAACCCTAGTGGCCCTTTCAAATTATGAAGTCAGCTCATCCCTTACAACTTGCACAGTCTTTTCAATTTCTTCTTTATGCAATTTTTTCTTTTGCTCAATAACTTTTAGGAATTGTACAGAGATGTTATCCTTCTGCATTTTCAACTCTGTCTCTAGCTCAGTGATTCTGGTTCGGGTTGCACTTAAGGTAGTGGTAACCTCAAGAACCGATGAACATTTAAACCTACAAATGCATGGAGAGCAGAAACTTCTTGTATATCATTTCCCTCTAGGTCAAGCCTAACTTTCCATTCCAAAACTCTTCTTGTAGATGACATGGATTTAACAGATTCTCCCATTTTCCTTTTGTTTGACCTTTTTTCGATGCTCTTTGTTCTGTCATCATAGTAATATTCTCCAACAACCACGACAACACCTTCAAAACTCAAAATTTGTGAGGAACGAGTGGTATTACCTGGGACAACATTAAGGGGGGTGTATTCATGGGGCGAAATGTTCTCTATGCCCATATTAGGAGCCAATGGGATGCATGGGGTTTCTCTTAATTACTTTTTCTTCTGCTACTTCAATTGCTCATATTCCTTTCTTTTAGCTTCTGCCTCAGTCGCTGCTCTTTCATTTTCTCTTTTTTGGGCCTCAACTTCTTCAATGAGTATTTTAACCTCTACTCGTGTTGCTTCTTTTTCACATTATTTTATTAATGCCTTGGTTTATTCAGCTTTCCTTTTATCTTTTTCCTCAACTTATCTTTTCTGATACTCTACATCAACTTTCAGCCTCTTCTGCTCCAATTCCTCAGCTTTCTTGATCTTCTCTTTCTCATTGCTGATTAATTTATTTTGATCCTCTTGCAACAATCTTAGAAATTGTTTTTTATGAAACATCTTCATTTCTTCTTGTTCAACTTGGAGTTCTTTCTTGGCACCATCATCAGGAAATTTTTGTAATACCTCTTCATAAAACAAAACTCCTTTGAACCTGTCTTCATCAAAATCTGCCACATGAATATTAGAATGATTAAGAGCCATAGATCTAACATGACTCACTTCCAGCTCATGTGGGCCATGTCATTTTACACTTCCTAGGAATAAACATAAATATTATAGAGCCTCTACTTCTTTTCTAGCATGTTGTTCATTTAATAGACTATAGTTTCCTATGTGCACAAGAAACAAAGGCCAAAGTTTTTTACTATTGCTCATGAGAAAGGAAGTAATTGTTGTTCTTATGGTTTGATGGGATATTTCTCTCATTAAAAGGTGATCTAGGACGAAGTATGGTAAAAGATGAGGGGATCTTGTAGTGCCATATACTCTGACATAGGTATAATATTTTCCTAGATACCAGACAACTATCCCTTTCATCCCAGCTCTAGCTTCACTTGAAATTCTATACCTTGGAAACCAAAAAATAATAGTGTAAAGAGGGGAGAGGAAATTATCACTAATGTCATATAAATATCTCTTGTATTTTATATCCCACCGCTCGGAGAAATACACATGGACATGAAGCTAATCTAGATCCCAATTCCATCCCACGTTAGGAAATGGAGTTGAGGAACATATGACATCAATTAAATAAGTTGACATGTATAAACATGGATTTTTCATCCCTGAAAATCAATATCTCTGCCCTGCCCATTTGAACACTTGTCCTGTCTTCACAATGGTATGGGCCATAGGTAGGCAATCTGTCTGAAAATGTGTGCTCTTCTCTTCTCCATATAATCGATTCAACATCCTTATCATCATTTTGTATGGTGCTTTGAACTCTTGTGTAGGGATAAGATTTTTCCCTTGCTTGAAAATTATGTCCTCATCTACCCACCAATTCTTCATTAACTTGGCTAGGCCTTTGTTATTTTGAGCAAACCCCTTTAGGAATGGATCATTGAGGGAGCACATAGGTCTAGGAAGGTGATATCTTGTACTAACATATTTAGGCCGCAAAGATGATATATGTCACACGAATTTATTCAAAATTGTGGCAGTGTTAGGATCAAACTACTTAAAACACTAGTGGGATGCTTTGTTGTAAGGGAATAATGCAAGCCATGCAACTACTAGGTGAATTTCGCTCTTTTGGATATTTTGGTATGATTCGAGGTCTTCATCTTCATGTGGAAAGTCTCCAGTATTGAATATTCTGTATATCTCGTCATATCTCAAGGAATGATCTTTTCCAATATGATAAGTCATGTCCATCACTAAAACCTCTACCTGGCAGGAAGAAGTTTCAGGCACAGAAGTTGAAGCAGAAGGCACCTAATTCCTTGATCTCTGGGTCGTTTGACTAGCCATAGCTTGTTCTTTATGTCTTGCAATTAACAGATAAGTCATCAGTTGCCTAAATAACGAAAAATAATTCAATAATGTTATTCAAAATAACAAGAAACCTATGATTATATAGAAATCAATGTTTTTAGGGCATTATAGAGTTGATCAATCGTAAACAGAGTGACTACTTAACATATGACGAACATATAGGATCTCAATGAGGGTTTCAAGGTCATAACATAGGTATTTAATTAACCTAATGCACAAATTGAATGATATGCGTACTATGACTAGTTCAAAACCACATAATCATTATGCCATTAATGTGATTAGAAAGCCCATATTGCCCAAATCCGTGTATCAGAGTGAAAAGGAGAGAACATTTGAAACTGTGGTCTTTAAGAGTCGTTGTTGTTGAAGGAGGAACATTGGCAGAGTAATTTGCGCTCCGATACAAAATATCGAAGAATATTTCGTTCATATCTTTGATTTGCGTATCGAAAGGTTAGGGGTGCAGACAATTATGTATGCCTTTGGAGTCATTTCTTTCGGAGTAAAAAATTTTACCATTGTTTTCACACTTCGATGCCAGAGCATCGAAGAATATGCCCTTTTAATATTGAATTTCATTCTGAAATATTGAGAGTGTGAATGGTTATGTATAAGTCTTTGGGAGTTGTTTCTATCTGAGTGACACAATTCACCCTTTTATTTATACTCCGAAGAAAAAGCATCGAAGAATATTCCATTTTTTATATCGAAATCTGTGTTGAAATATTAGGAGCATGAAGAATTATGTATGAGTCTTTTGGAGTTGATTCTATCGGAGTGAAACAATTGACCCTTTTTTTCATACTCCGAAGCAAGAGCATCGAAGAATATTCATTTTCTTATCTCGATTCTCGTGTCTAAAGTCAAATTTTGAAAAATGTTAGGGGTGTGCAGTTGGAGCTTATTGATTAGCGTTCAAAATATTGGGGGAGTTTCAAAGCTTCGATAAGAAGGGTATAAAAGAATATTCCCTTGAGAAAAGTGCTATCTCACGAAAAATAAAAATAAACGCACATATGAAGACTTGTTTTGCACAGCATGGACCAATTGACTTCGGCCAAGTTTCAACATCCACATGTTTATCTCTTGACCAATTATCGATTGAAATCTTTATTAACAATAGGGTAAGTTGTAAACATGAGCCATCAGACTGTGTTCATTGGAGTTGGAAGTGTTGGATTATTGAGAGGGGGGTGAATCAGTAATAGAGCAATCTAATCCTTTTTAACCATATAATGCAAGTGTTATATCAATGTAGCATTATCATCCAATATTTACAGAGTAAATAAACAATGAACAAATGAAAAATCATACACATACACAGTACACCAATGTTTTTATGTGGAAACCCAAAGCGGGAGAAAACCACAGAATGTTTTTTCTTATATGTCTTGAAGAATTACATTCATTGGAAGCACCAACTTCCTTTGTTTTCCAGCTGCAACTAGAAGGAGGCTCCAACCCCCTAGTTTCTCAGGCTACAACCTGAGGGAATCTCCAACTCCCCAATTCTCTAGCTATAACCAGAAGGAGGCTACAACCCCCTATGTTCTTCAGCTACAACCGGAAGGTGGCTACAACCACCTGTCCTTGCCCCGTCCAACCGCCCTTTCGTATAAGGAGAATGATGGAACCACTGTCACACTATCACTGTGATAGATACTGCTATAAACCTATACCAATATACCTGAACCAAACAACCTGTACCAATAACTTGAACCATGTATCAACCATGCATCAACCTATACCTCGACCTGTAATCAACCTGTTCCATAAACAAGTGCATCAACCATGCACCAACATGTACCAAACAACCTGTAATCAAATTGTACCATCAACAAGTGCATAAACCATGCACCAACCTGTACCTCAACCTGCAAACCTTCCTTAACTTTAACAACAAGAGACTAGCATTTTCATCAAACTTTACTTTAGTCTCACATGACTAGTTTTGGATTAGTCAACAACCCTAACTTGAAATAATCATAACGATGTACCTATAATGAATAAAGATCTAAAAATAGTATAGGATGTTCTTCAGTTTGTTTTATGCTATTCCTCCAGGTGTCACTACTTGGAACCTCTCAGAAAAGGAGTTATAGAAAAAATGGCATACCTTGTTGAATTCTTGTTTATTCTAGAGAGCGAAATTGTAGAGCATGCCCCGCACAGAATATTTTTTGTATGGATCTTAAAAATTTACACATAATACTATAGACTGTACTCTAACCAACACATTTGGTCTTACTGAATTTGGATATGTTATGAAGAAGTTATGATTTTTTTACCCAAAACACCTGTTTTAGACTAGTTTCGGGACTAGCCACAAACCTTATTTTCCGCAGAGTGTAATTCCAAAAATACAACGACCCACAAGATGAAATTAGTACCATAGCTACTTGGATATATTTTCTCAATGGCCTCCCAATTTCATGGTTTGAATCATTCTAGAAAAAAAAGTATTGGAAAAATGGTGAGATGAAATGTAAATAACATACCTTAGAAAGCATCATCAAAAGAATTTATCCTCCCTTGAATTTTGGCCTTCTTTACTTCACCTTCCCTCTTAAATTCGGCTAAGATATCATTTGGTCACCTCGGTCACCTGTAGATATTCAATATGCTCAAGTGTAATTAAAATGAGAGTTTTGCCTCATATTTATACTTTCATGTAGCTTCCTCAAGGGNTGACTTTGTCACTTCACTTTATTATTTAAATAATCCTCTTTGACTTTGTCACTTCACTTTATTATTTAAGTAATCCTCTTTGACTTTGTCACTTCACTTTATTATTTAAATAATCGCCTAGTTACGCGCAACATTCGGCATCGGGTAGTAGCCTGGGGCAATGCCCCGAAATTGTTTTAGCGAATTTTGCTATTTTTAGCGGGTTTCTAAATTAATCTCGGATTAAGGGATTAGGGTTTTGGTATCAACAGAATACCTAAAAACATTGTATATATTATATGGTGAATGGTGAAATTCGATATAATGAAAAGAAGAAAGGTTTTCCCTGGTTGAGGGTTTCCGGTATAAATCTTTGTGTACTATGTGTATGAGCCATTGATTAATTTTTGTTTTGCTTAAGAATCTGTATGCATTGCTTTACTTCACAGGTTTAAAACTTACATGTGGTATCAGAGCTCATTTTTTGCTTCAGAGGGATGCCTTTGTTGCTAAGGGTTTGGCTCGGTCTTGATAGATAAAGTTTATCTTGGGTCTGTGATAAACCTGGGTTTAGTGGGAGATTTTGATATTCGAGTGTAGAAAGAGGAATGGCGAGCTCTTCTAGAATCGAGATAGAGAAGTTCAACAGTAAAAACTTTGAGCTATGGAAGCTCAAGATGGAGGACCTTCTTGTAGACAAATAACAATGGATCGTTGTGGATCTTAGTACACATCCTACTGGTACACAGTCTACTGGCACACAGTCGACTGATACACAACCTACTAGTACACCACCTACTGGTATGTCAAAGGAAGATTGGGAGAAGTTGGACAGAAGAGCAAGGAGTACTATTCGACTCTGCCTGGCAGATTCAATGTTGTTGAATGTCTCGGGAGAATCTACAGCCAAGGAAATATGGGATAAGTTAGGGAATTTGTATCAATCAAAGTCCTTGGTAAACAAGTTGTTTCTTCGAAAGAAGTTGTATCATCTTAGGATGGAAGATGGAGATTCTGTGACTGAACATCTAAATTCCTTTAATACTCTGGTAAGTCAACTTGTCTCTGTGAATATTATGATTGCAGAAGAAGATAAGTGTATTACTTTGCTATGCTCTTTGCTAGACTCTTGGGATAATCTAGTTGTAGCAATTGGTAGTACCACTCAATCTACATTGAAGTATGAGGATGTAGTTGCATCCTTTTTATCTGAAGAGATGAGGTGGAAAAGCATGGATGGTCATAGCACAGAGGCTTTATTTGTAAGAGGGCGTACCTAAGACAAGAATCCTAGTAAGTCTTCGGGGGGGGAGACCTAAATCTATAGGTAGATCTAAGTCTCCAGGAAACTCTTTGAGGAAATGTTGGAAGTGTGGTAAAACATGGCATTATAAGAAAGATTGCAAGTCTAAGAAGGTTGGTAAACCAAAGGGATATGACAATACCTCTTCCCCAGAGGCGAAAACCTCCACTGAAGAAGGAGGTGATGTTTACCTGGCATCTATAGGTACACATGTAGACTTTGATGTATGGTTGATTGACTCAGGTGTGTCATACCATATGACTCCTCACAGGAAGTGGTTCTCTGAATATGAAAAATACGATGGTGGTGATGTATTCCTAGGAGATGAATTGACAGCGAAAATCTTGGGATGTGGAAGGGTTAAGTTGCTACTAAAATATGGAAGGATTAGAACTCTCCTTGGGGTTCTGCACATTCCGAAACTAACCAGGAGCCTAATATTTGTAAGCAATTTGGATGATGCAAGAGTGGATACTTTATTTGGAAAGGGAACTTGCAAGATGGTATGAGGAGCAATGGTGTTGATGAGGGGAGTTCAGTGTGGAACTCTGTATAAGTTGTTGGGAAGCACTTATACTAATGGGTGTAACAGTTCTGTTGTTCTTGAGCAGACAAATAAAGAAGACAAGACCAATATCATCCCTGAAAAGAAGACCATGTTGTGGCATCAAAGACTGGGGCATATTGGAGAAAAGGGCCTTCGAACACTACATGGTAAAGGCATGGTTGAAGGTATGTCTAATTGCACTTTGGCTTTTGATTTCTATGAACATTGCATATATGGTAAACAGAATCGAGTAAGATTCCCATTTGGTGCTACAAGAGCAAAGGGGATCTTAGAATTGATAAACAGTTATGTGTTTGGACCTGTGCATGTTCCATCACTAGGTAAGTCTGTGCATTATGTTTCATTCATAGATGATTTCTCAAGGTACACATGGATTTATTTTCTTAGAAATAAATCTGAGGTATTTGATAAGCTTAAAGAGTTTAAGGCTCTGGTAGAAAATCAGACAGAGAAGAAAATAAAGGTATTGAGAATAGATAATGGTGGAAAATTCTGTGGAAATGAATTCAAAGAATTATGTAAGAAGTGTGGTATAGCAAGGCAGAAGACTACTTCATACACTCCTTAGTAGAATGGAGTTGCAGAAAGGATGAACATGACACTGATGGAAAAATCAAGTACCATGCTCAGCAGTGTCGATTTAGGACAAGAATTCTGAGCAGAAGCAGTGGGTACATCATGTTACCTAGTCAATCGATTACCTTCATCATCATTGTATGAAAAGATCCACACTAGGTATGGACTGAAAAGAAACCCTCTCTTCAACATCTTAGAGTGTTTGGTTGTGATTCTTATGAACATTTTCCAAAGGAAAATAGGAGTAAGCTAGATAAAAAAAAGTTGCAAAGTGCATCTTTATGGTTATAAAGATGGTGTGAAAGGTTATAAGCTTTGGAACCCAGAAACTAAGAACATTGTTTAGATTCGGGATGTTGTTTTTAGAGAGGTAAAAGATGAGTCCAAACAGAAATTCCTACCAAGGCAAGAGGAACCTGAGAAAATAGCGCTAGATTTGGATGATCCAAAATCTGAATCATCTGAAGAAGATGAAGCAGAAGAAGAAGAAGAAGAACCTCATACCCCAGTATTGAGGAGATCGGTGAGAGAAAGAAGGCAACTAGAAAGGTATAGTCCACCTGATTTCCATTCCAATTTTGTTTTATTTATTACTGATGATGATCCCAGAACTGTCAGTGAAGCAATGAACTCGGAGGATAGTAAACTCTGGAAGAAGGCCATGGTTGAAGAAATGGATGCCTTGGATAAGAATGAGGCATGGGATATAGTTGAGTTTCCAGCTGAAAGAAAATCAGTTGGTAGCAAATGGTTGTTTAAGAAGAAGTTTAATGCAGAAGGAAAATTGGAGAAATACAAAGCTCGGTTAGTAGCAAAAGGTTATTCCCAGGTAGAGGGAATTGACTTTGGTGATATTTTTTCTCATGTGGCTAAGTTAACTTCTATTAGATTTTTTTTTATCTATTGTTGCTTCTTTTGATCTTGAAGTGGAACAGAAGGATGTGAAGACAACATTCCTACATGGGGATCTGGAAGAAGAAATCTACATGAAGCAACCAGAAATCTTTGTAGTAAAAGGAAAGAAAGATTTGGTCTGTAAGCTAAAGAAGTCACTATATGGTCTGAAGCAATCACCTAGGATGTGGTACCAAAAGTTTGACACATACATCCTTGGATTCGGATTTGTGAGAAGTAGGGTTGATCATTGTGTACATTCCAAGCAGGTTGGTAATCACTTCATTTATGTAGTGTTGTATGTTGATGACGTGTTATTGGTAGGAAATAACATGGATGTTATCAAGGAGGTGAAATCACAACTATCCTCCAAATTTGACATGAAGGATCTCGGTGCTGCTAACTTCTTTTTGGGAATGGAAATTAAAAGAGATCGTGCAAACAAGAAAATCTGGTTGAATCGGAGAAAATATGTTGAGACGATATTGCAGAGATTTAATATGCATGGAAGTAAACCAGTCAAGGTTCCTATTGGACAGAGTGGTGGACATACATGGCTTTGTTGATGCAGACTGGGCTGGAGATCTATATCGTAGAAGATCTACAAGTGGGTATGTGTTTAACCTATTTGGAGGAGCAATCAGTTGGATGAGAAAAAGACAAGCTGTAGTGGCACTCTCAACTATAGAAGTTGAATACATGGCAGCCACTCATGCAAGAAAGGAAGAAGTATGGTTACAGAGATAGTGTTCAGGTATTGGGTTGGTACAACAAGTAGTGAGATTAGATTGTGACAATTAGAGTGTAATGTTCCTGGCAAAGAACCCAGCTTATCATTCGAAGACAAAGAATATTGATGTTCAATATCACTTTTTGAGAGACATGGTTGAGGAAAAGAAGGTGTTGTTGGAAAAGGTTGACACTTTGAAGAATGTTGCATATTTATTGACAAAGTCCGTGAGCACATAAAATTTCTCCTGGTGTAGAGTAACAATGGGCATTGTTGCCCTAGATTGTTGACTATATAACCCTGTGGACCCATGGATGCAAAGAAAACAACAAGTGGGAGAATGTTGGGTATATGTTATATTCTTTGCATGTGTGTGTGTTGGCGCGTCAGGTTCGACAACTGCGTCTGACGATTAGGGTTTTGGTATCTACGGAATACCTAAAAAAATTGTATATATTGTATGGTGAATGGTGAAATTCGATATAATGAAAATAAGAAAGGTTTTCCCTGGTTGAGGGTTTCCGGTATAAATCTTTGTGTACTATGTGTATGATCCATTGATTAATTTTTGTTTTGCTTAAGAACCGATATGCATTGCTTTACTTCACAGGTTTAAAACTTATAGTTGTCTGGCTGCTAAACATGAGAGGAAATGATGTGCCACATTCTCCAGTTGCATATGAATATTTAATTGTGGAACTTGATTTGGCAACATTGTTCATTGATAACTTGAAGATCACTCTGGAATCAATGGCTCATCTTACAAGCTCTAATGTTGTAGTGAAGCCTTATGGAACTCTTGTTTAAAAAATAACTAGGTTGGCAAAGAATGGTACAAAACTTTGATCTTTACAGATATTGGAAAGAGTAATTAGTAGTCTTGCAGAGGAAAAAGAGGGACCCAATAGTCTTCGTGTAACAGTTAATGAGATACCAATAGTTATGTTTTGCAAAGAAAGTGAAAAAGATGATGGAGTGATGTTCCCAATGTGTCAAGAAATGTTTTCCACTGAACAACATGCAAAACAGTTGCCATGAAAACACCTCTATCATTCAAAGTGCACTCTCAAATGGTTTTGTCGTAGAAATTCGTGTCCAATGTGTAGATCTGAGCAAAAGGAGTTTTTAGCCTCGTTCGAATCCTCATTGTCCATTCTGGTGAAAAGACAGGACTTGATATAGTTGTTGGAAGATTGGTTGTTTTCATTTATGTCAACCCTAGTCATTGGTTGTAATCATTGATGTCAACCGGCCCCTAGCCATTGGCTTTTGGACCATACAGTTGATCGAAGTAGATAGACATGAAGGAAATTACACATGCAGATACAACACCCATGGATGGATAGTATAATTCATTCCACTTCCGGTGGTATGTGGCACGCCACGTGGATCCTCATGATTGAGGGGAAATGAATTTTTGAAGATGACAATGTGAATTGAAGAAGAAACTACATGTCGACCCTAATGTTAAAAGGAAGTGACA
>JASDQU010102309.1:0-27310 GCA_032191745.1 Picea mariana | reverse complement strand
AATGAACAAGGATATATAATTTGAATTTCAGAGGAAATCTGAAGTAAAGAAGGCCGAATTTCAAGGGAGGATGAAGTCTTTTGGTGATGTGTTCTAAGGTATGTTATTTACAGGTCATCTTACCATTTTAGCTATAACTTTGTTTCTAGAACAATTCAGATGGTGAAATTTGGAGGCTATTGAGAAGACATATCTAGGTACCTATGGTAAAAATTCCAGCTCTTATTCGCTATAAGTTTGGAGATACACTCCATGGAACATAGGGTTTTTGACTAGTCTTGAAGCTAGTCATAAACAAGTGTTCTGGGTAAAAAAAGTCATAACGTCTTCATAGAGAATCCAAATGAAGTGAGAACAATTTCATTGTAAATATTATGGGCTCTATTTTCTTGTGTATGAATTCTAGAATCTGATGTTAAATATTGAGCACAAGGCATTATGTACAAGTTCGCTCTCCTGAATAAACCAGAATTGAATAAGGTCTACGATTTTCTCTATAACTCCTTTTTTGGGAGGATTCAATGAGTGAAACTTAGAGGAGTTTTAGAGAATACATTGAGTAATATTATCTATAGGATCATAGTATTCCAAGAAGTGAAGAATTTTAGAAGTTTAAGAAGTCTCAAGAAGCATTATCAGGTTCTATGTGTTGGTTGGTTGATGGTGATAATTTAATGTAAAGTTTTATTATCTCTCATGTATTCTTGGGTGGAAGGAAGGGGCAAGGATGGAGAGGTTAACCCTATCTTGATATTGGAGGATTGCATCTTCCTTTTGGAGGTTTATCCCTCCCTTTATATTTGGAAGTTGTAGCTACCTTTGGAAGTCATTAATTCCCTTGAACAATAACTATTGATTATTTCTCATATATTGTGCATGGTGTATTGTGGTGCATTGGTGTAACTCTTCTACTATTGGTCATTTATCATATATAATCTAGTTGAAGTATAAGTTGATTTTTTTTTAAATTGTACTTGATACTGATTCACCCCCCTCTCGGTATCAACAATTGGAATCATAGTGGGTTACCTTCAGTATAGTTTAACCACTATAAGGAAGATCCTAAGCAGAAATGGAAGACAACATTCCAAATGGGATTCCACCATTTGATGGAAGCAATTTTGAATAATGGAGTAATAGAATGGAAACTTATTTGAAATCTCTTGGGGCGGATGTTTGGTTCTCAGTTGCTTTAGGATACAAGGCTTTGAAGAAATCAAAGACTACAACTCAGAAGGAAGAAAGAAGGAATAATAAATTGGCAATAGATACCATCCTGGATGGATTGGCAGATTCAGTGAAATCCAAGGTGGGATCATGTGCATCAAAAAAATAGCTTTGGGACAAGCTACAAGACCTTTATGCAAGGGAAGAAGCAGCAAAAGAAGAAGAAGTTGAAGAAAATTACAACATCTCAGATTTCAAAGAAGCTTCAATCAATATGAAAGAAACTACATAAGAGTATATCATGAACCCAGATGGAATACATCACAAAGAAGGTCACTTATTCCCAGGTATCAAAATTTCTTTCTTGGTCATTGTTATACTTGCAAAAAATATGGACATAAGGAAATTAATTGCAGAATCAATGAAAGGAACAACTATGCAAGAAACATGAATGGTGTAAATAGAAGATATGGAAACAATCATGGATTTGTCAACATAAGTTATAATTCATTTTCCTCATTGATGGACAAAAATATTGTATGCTGCAAATGTAATTATCTTGGTCACAAAGTACGAGATTGCAGATATATGAATGAAGATGCTCCTATGTCAAATGTCCTTATGCCAACCACAGTATGGAGAAGGAAAGAGATTCCAAACAATGAATATTGTCGAATAGCATTGACCATTGAATAATGTAAAGAAGAAGATGAATGGTACATAGACAGTGGATGTTCTTCACACATGACCGAGGATCAAGACGAATTCATCAGCTTGAAGAGAAAGGGTGGAAATGTTGCATTTGGAGATGACTCATATGCCAAAATACTTGGAAAAGGTGTAGTAGAGCATAATCTAATGTCCTATTGAAAGAAAAGCAAATATGTAAAAGCAAAGAATGTTCTATTGGTTGAAGACTTGAAGCATAATCTAATCAATGTTAGTAAAATGTGTGATCAAGGATATACTCTCACGTTTGACTCACAAAGATGAAAAATCAAAGAAGAAGGCTCATGAATATTGGTTGCAACTGCAACAAGAAGACCAAGTAAAATATATGTCCTAGATCCACAAAAAATCTCCAAGGAAGAAAGAGACCATAAAAATGAAGTGTTATTAAGTGCTCTATGTTCAGGGGGAGCATCCCCAAAGAAGAGAGTTACATTTTTCCATTAAACTCAAGGGGAGCATCCCCACCCTTTGCAATTGATTTCAAAGGGGGGGAGAAACTAGGAGCATGAGGACATGGGGAGCATAAGTGTTTCCATCAATGACAAAGGGGGAGAGTGTTGGAAGATTGGTTGTTGTCATTGATGTCAACCCTAGTCATTAGCTGTAGTCATTGATGTCAATCCTAGCCATTGGATTTTAGACCCTACAGTTGATTGAAGTAGATAGACATGAAGGAAATTACACATGTAGATACAACACCTATGGATGGATAGTATAAGTCATTCCACTTACGGTGGTATGTGGCACGTCACATGGATCCTCACGATTGAGGAGAAATGAATTTTTGAAGATGGCAATGTGAATTGAAGAAGAAACTATATGTCATTCCTAATGTTAAAAGGAAGTGACATAAAGGGTATAAATACATATCATTATACATTCATTTTAAAAACACACAAGTTTGTTAATGAACAAGGAGATATAAGTCAAATTTCAGAGGAAATATGAAGTAAAGAAGGCCAAATTTCAAGGGAGGATGAAGTATTTTGATGATGTGTTATAAGGTATGTTATTTACAGGTCATCTTACCATTTTCACTATAACTTTGTTTCTAAAACAATTCAAATGGTGAAATTCAGAGGCTATTGAGAAGACATATCTAGGTACGTGTGGTAAAATTTGCATCTCTTTATTCGCTACAATTTTGGAGATACACTCTATGGAAGATAGGGTTTTTGACTAGTCCTGAAGCTAGTCATAAATAGGTGTTCCAGGTAAAAATGTCATAACATATTCATAGAAAATATTAATGAAGTGAGGCCAATTTCATTGGAAAGAGTACGGGTTGTAGTTTCTTGTGTACAAATTTCAGAATCTAATGTTAAATATTGAATGCGGGGAATTTTGTACAAGTTCGCTCTCTTGAATAAACCCGAATTGAATAAGGTCTACCATTTTCTCTATAACTCCTTTTCTGGGAGGATTCAAGGAGTGAAAATTGGAGTTTCAGAGAATACATTGAGTGATATTATCTATAGGATCAGAGTATTCCAAGAAGTGAAGAGTTGCTTAAGTTGAAGAACTCTCAAGAAACATTATCAGGTTCTATGTGTTGGTTGGTTGATGGTGATAATTTAATGTAAAGTTTTATTATCTCGCATATATTCTTGGGTGGAAGGAAGGGGAAAGGATGGAGAGGTAAACTCTCTCTTGATATTGGAGTATCTTCATTTTGGAGGTTTATCCCTCCCTTTATATTTGGAAGTTGTAGCTACCTTTGGAAGTCATTACTTCCCTTGAACAATAAATATTGATTATTTCTCATATATTGTGCATGGTGTGTTGTGGTGTATTGGTGTAACTCTTCTACTATTGTTCATTGCTCATTGGATATAATTGGATATATAATCTGGTTGAAGTATAAGTTGAAAAAAAAATCAAATTGTACTTGATATTGATTCACCCCCCTCTCAATATCAATAGTCAATGAGCTATTGGAAAGAGTAATTAGTAGTCCCGTGGAGGACAAAGAGGGACCCAATAGTCTTCGTGTAACAGTCAATGAGCTACCAATAGTTATGTTTTGCAAAGAAAGTGAAAAATATGATGGAGTGATGTGCCCAATGTGTCAAGAAATGTTTTCCACTGAAAAACATGCAAAATAGTTGCCATGCAAACACCTCTATCATTCAAAGTGCACTCTCAAATGGTTTCGTCATAGAAATTCGTGTACAATGTGCAGACCTGAGCAAAAGGACTTTTTTAGCCTCGTTTGAATCCTCATTGTCCATTCTAGTGAAAAGACAGGACGTGATATAGTTATCGATGCAATTGTTGCTCCAATTGTTCAAACATCTACATACACTTTCAAAGATACTACAGAATTGATTGCATTCCAGGAGGGTAGACACATAAGTTATGAATATGGATGTTATGGAAACCCTACCATACAGGTTGTTGAGTAAGAAAAACCAGTATGTGTTTTTGCACAATGTCTTGGGAGGTGTACTATGTCCAAATGCTACTTACCTGAATCTTGGGGCATAAAAATACCCTACTCCTTCATGTACAACAACAAGAAAGACGACATTTTAAGGATGTGCAAGCTATTTAGTAGAGCACCTAATACTTGGAAACAATTGTGAATATATTTTAAAAAAACTTTGTAATTAGTGAAGAAACATCACTAGTTAGATGACAGAAGATTCGTCTTTACATATGCTTCAAGGACAAAGCTTATTTTTAGGAGGGATGACTTGTAATATACCTTGTGTATATTACAATGCCATTAATTATTAATTAAATCGTTAATGTAATAATTATTACTTTTAATGTAAAGTCACATCTTTTTAGACAAAAAGACATGACTATACTCATGTACGTGTATTTATACACATTGTTGTACATTTGAATAAGACAACAAATAACAAATTTATTAAATATTAAATATATATTTTATATATATCAAGTCTCAAGCTTCCATGACATAAATACTTCATATTTACTATTTCAAGATATTTGTCATATCTTGAAATGATCTTATCAAAATTATAACCAACGTGAGGTTTATATGTAGTTAAATATTTCCAAATAAAAACATGACACATAATTATCTTTGACTTTTATAGATCCAACTCAGTGATTATCATTGAACCAATTTCTTGAAATTCTATTGGTTTATGAATTCCAACTCATTAACAAGTTCTTTTCTTATGAAGCCCATTTTAGACCCCAAATTTACTCTAATAGTCTGGAAAAACTTGTACGGAAAAAGACTTTTAATTGCATTGGAAGCATTTGTTGGGCTATATTTTGGTTCAGTTTTACTAACACTATTATATATTTATTGTTGTTGAGCATATCATTGCGAAAGACTATCAAGATAGTTGGAGTCTTAATGAGTTAAAGATGTATTAATTTCAGCTATCACATTATTTATATGTGAGGGAGCTTTTGTATTTAAAAAAGGTTTTGTTACCTTAGTTAAGGGACTACTAGTGCCTTGTTGAGAACATTTGTAACATTGCCATAGAGAGCAACAAAATGGCCACTAAATGAAAAACAAAGGATAAGTCATTGTGGAACAAAATTTGTATTGTCTAATTATGTAATTGCATAGATTGTATTGCATTTTAGCGTATTAAATTGATTGTGTTACATTGTGGCATTTTAGAGACTGTGAAATTGAATGTAAGAATTTATGATTACATTGTTTCAAGTATCATTGAAATATTCTTATGCATATGTATATGTACCATGCTTGAGTATTATCTATATATGTTATAATAAAATTTTAAGTGTTGTATATAGATAATACTCAAGTCCGGGACATATATATATTCCACTTCTTGAAAATTGTGTGCTTTGTATTAGGTTTATGTCCTCGAGTTTCATTACAAAGAACCCCTCCTAAGTAAAAATCACTTGGGTCTTTCAGGTTCTTCTCTTAATCCATACAAAAATTAAGCATTATTCATTTCCCAAAGGCACTCAATTATAAGAACCTGGGGCTCTGATACTACTTTGTAACAACCCATTGCAGTATGAGTCAGCTGGGTGGCTTGTCACTTGGTGAAAACCTCCTTTAACTCAAACAATAATACATGAAGAACTATATCTCTAATAATTCAACTTTCATAGTGAAAAAGACATAAAATAGTAGTGGAATCATTTAAGGCCCCTTTACTTATCTAAAATCCAAACCTTGACAATGACCAACAAAATAGTGCAAATGAGCCTTCAACTCCTACAAAAATAGTGGGAGAAATCACATTATTCCTCCCAAACAATGCAAACACCTTGAACAAGTGATGCCCTCTGAGCAAGGCTCCATCTCAATGAGAACATAATGGTTCACTCACCTAAAGGGTTCTTAAAAAAAAATATTTTCCCAAGCAATTGTTGGAGTTACTTCACACACACCTAGGATTTCTTTTTCCTAAGGTTTTTACTTGTTTATTAGTCATAATTAGTCATTATCCAGTCTCCTATAATTTAGGGGAGAATATTCCACCTGGAGAATATTCTCTTTCAATTGACACTTCAGTTTGACTAGTTGAGTTGAGTTTAGATGTTGCATTGGTTTTGTCACCATGCAACATTGGGATCATCACCATGCTAATTCCACCTTGCCTTGTTATCATCACCAGAGTGGCGCATTAGCCTTGATTCCCTAAGTTAACTCCTTACTACTCTCTGTTCAGTCAGTTAACCGAAGACTAGTTGACTAGTTAACTCAACTAGGTGGCAGTTCACTCCCGTAACTGCCTGAGAGACTAGACTAGGTGGCAGTTCACTCTCGTAACTGCCTGAGAGACTAGACTAGGTGGCAGTTCACTCCCATAACTGATGGTGTGTGTCCAGATCACTCTATACAATCACTATGGCGCATTGGTTATCCTGCAGTCGAACTCATTGAGTTATACATAGTATATCATGTGTAAATTATTCATTATTCACAACGGTTAATGAGAATTATTTCACTCTTTCTCTCCTTCTTCTTCTTTCTCCAATTTTCTCTGCAAATGTGTGTATTATTGTTTAGCTAAATCTATTCTATGCAGGTTCAACACATTTACATGGTATCAGATCTGATGGACTGCTAAGCAAAAGCTACACCAAATTATTTTTGCAGGTACTGAAGACTGAAGAACACAAAAAATATGGAATATATGTTTTACTCACTGATAATACTTCTCACGCCTCATAACTATTTGGAGTCGAAGCCAAAGATTCTACTTCTTCTCAGAAGTAGAGGCTTATACCAAAAAACCATGGCAATGGAAGTAGATCCTAATTCCGCCGATGAGAAAAATGACTTTATCAATAGACAAGATATGGCCATAGGATTTATCTGCTTGTTTATTTCTCCAAAACTTCTCCACCAAGTATGTGATGTCACACAAGAATTCACTCCAAATGAATTATGGACCAGATTGGAGGTTCTATTCGAGAATAAATAATATTGTGAATATTTCATGCAGGAGGTTGAACAGATAGAGTCAGAAGAGAAGCCATCAGAAGATCAAGTCTCTTATTATGAAGAGTCTTCTACAAAAGTTTTTGCACAAATTTGTATCTCATTAATTGAAGATGATGTCTACTCCATTTCAGATTTGTTTTCTGAATTTCATGTGGAAGATATATGGCATGCATCTCAGGGGTCACATGCAGACACTTTTCCATGCACAATGCATGCATCTCAGGATACAAAAAGGGAGCCGTGCACATCAGACTCAATTATCATCTTTTCTGAGAACAATTTTCAGAAAAAAATTGGATATTTTAATTCCTCTCTGGAAAATATCCAATTTCAAAAAAAGAAATTGTCCGAAATGAAGTCCAGAACGTGAAGTTATGATATTTTTAAAATCAACAAAATTTCAGCGTTTTTTCTGGAAACGGTCGCACGGTTTTCAAAGTTTCATCCAAAATTTATTTGGATATTCTTCATTACAAGAAGATAAAGTGGATATGTGTGGACATATCAATGGTGCATATACTTTATTATATCCGTGCAAACATCTACATCTTCAACAAAATCTTCAACGAGCACAAACTTGCACAATTGCGAGGACTTCTTGGAGTGAAGGACAAGGTTGCTTAGCAACTACTTTTTGTTCCTTCTCATTTTTATTTTTATTTTATGCATTGTAATTTGAAGGGGGGGTTTTCCCATGAGGTTTTCCCTCTTTCCTCGTTTATTTCAGTGTATCTTTTGTATTTGGGTACCTTACATGGCCTCGTTGTCGGGACCCATTCTTTATTTTCACCATAGTGATGTTCAGGGGGGGTGTTGGAGTTACTTCACACACACCTAGGATTTCTTTTTACTAAGGTTTTTCCTTGTTTATTAGTCATTATCTGGTCTCCTATATTTTAGGGGAGAATCTTCCACATGGAGAATATTCTCTTTCAGTTGACACTTCAGTTTGACTAGTTGAGTTGAGTTTAGATGCTGCATTGGTTTTGTCACTATGCAACATTGGGATCATCACCATCTAATGCGCACTTGCCTTGAGATCATCACCAAAATGGCACATTAACCTTGATTTCCTGATTTAACTCCTCACTACTCTTTGTTCAGTCAGTTAACTGAAGATTGGTTGACTAGTTAACTCAACTAGGTGGAAGTTCACTCTCGTAACTGCTTGAGAGACTAGACTAGGTGGCAGTTCACTCCTGTAACTGTTGGTTCATGTCTAGATCACTCTAGACCACCACTATGGCTCATTAGTTACTCATGTATCCTATATATATTGTAAATTATTCACTCTTTGAGTGTGGAATACAGTTAATGAGAATTCTTCCATTCTCTCTCTCTTGTTTATTCTTTCTCAATTTCTCTCTGCAAATGTGTGGTATTTTCTAACTAGATCTATTATGTGCAGCTTCAACACATTTACATGGTATCAGAGCTTCGACAATATCCAAGATTTCTTTACAAAATTCAAGGATTTACTGTCGCAACTCAAATCTTGTGGGGTTGATAAATTGGTGGAGGAGAAACAAATGGTTCTCACCATTCTCTCCAAGCTTGGTCCTGAATTCTCTGTATTTGTATCAACATTTCATACTATCATATTTGCCTCTAAATCCACCTGGAAGATGCCTTCTCTTGAGGACTTTATCGAATCCCTGACACAAGAGCAAACCAAGCTCATTAACATGGGCACAATCAAAGGCCCAAGGGTGCATGCACTCACTGTGCATGATGGCAGCCACAAATATAAAAAATCTAAAGATAAATATAAACATAAATCTCATGCACATACGAAGAAGGAAGTGTACACAAAACCCTTCACCGATGCCTTTGGATCCAAAGGGGAAAAGGGAAGAAAAGGGGAGAAATGCACGTACTGTCACAAAGGATTCCGTTCGGAATCCACATGCATGAAAAAAAAAATAGATTTGATGTCTCAAATACTTCAACAAAACAACCTTGGAGATCACATCCCCGAGGGTGCAAAGAAGAAGAAGCCAGAAGATCTAAATTCCAAGAAAGGCAATTCTATCCATGCCTTGATTGCCATCAACTCCTCTCCTGATGCTTGGATTGTAGATTCAGAAGAATCACATCACATGGCTACCTCAGAAGAAGTATACTCTTCATTGGATGCATGCAAAGGTCCTCCTATTATGATGGGGGACAATTCTTCTTTCAAAGTCACCAACAAAGTAAGGATTGAACTCACCAACGGAAGCTTCGAGAATGTGTTTCATGTTCTCAAGCTTTTTGTCAACCTTCTCTCTTTGTATCAGATGAGGAATTCCGACACTGAAAAGAAAGTCATATTCACACCAAATTCCGTGGACATCTACAACATGCAAACCAAATCCGAGGTTGCTACCGGTGAGGTAAATCATCGGTCTAGATTGTATACTTTTTCTGAATTCATTGAACCTGGTTCTGCTTTACTGCTTACTCATGCTGATGAAAGTAGTAGGATATGGCATGAAAGGTTTGGACATTTGAATTTCAAATACATGCAATAGTTTAGCAAGAACAAATTAGTTTATGGTCTACCAAACATCCATTTCTCCGAGGGAGTATGTGAGGGATGTGTTCTCGGGAAACACCCTCAAGAGAAATTCGACAAGGAAAAGTCTCAGAGAGCCTCTGCACCTTTAGATCTGATCCATAGTGGCCTTATGGGTCCCTTTCCGCATCCATCCATCATCAACGTGAGGCTTGTTCTCATTTTTGTTGACAATTTCTCACATTATACTTGGATCTACTTTCTCAGGAAAAAATCCAAGGTATTTCAACACCTCAAAGATTTCAAAGCCTTGGTTGAGACATAGTCCGGAAAGAAGATCTAATTCCTATGAACTGATAAAGGGGGAGAGTATGTAAATCATGAGATCCATAATCTTTTCAATGAGGCAGGGATTCAGTTGCAGCATACAATTCCCTACACTCCGCAACAAAACATAGTTGTTGAGCGAAAAAACAAATCTCTAAAGGAGATGGCATCTTGCATGTTGCATGCAAAGTCACTACCATAGAGACTATGGGTCGAAGCACTTAACTATGAAACATACATCCAAAACAAATCTTCCCATAGATCTGTCAAGGATAAGACCCCCTATGAGGCTTGGAGTGGCCTCAAACCGGAAGTGGCCCACTTTCACATTTTTGGTTCACGTGCATGGGCCCGGATTCCCTTTGAAAAGAGGAAGGCACTTGATCCAAAAAACATTGAGTGCATTTTTGTTGGATACCCTGACGATGTGAAGGGGTATCAGCTTATTGATCTTTCCTCGGACAGGCTCATCATTGAGCGTAGTGTCCAATTCGAGGAAAGTGTCTTGCATGTACCCCAGCAGCCACATGCATACACCTTCACTCTTCCACCTATTCGAGATGATGAGCATGCACATGCCGACTCTTCTTCTGATGAGAGTTCTGATTCAGAGGACTCAAATGATTTAGATTCAGATTCAGTACAGTCAGATGCTGAGTCATAGCATCCAGATGTAGTTGCAGAGCCAGAGAAGAGGCCCAAGTGGGCACAGACTACTCTTCAAGATGTAGGGGATCTCGTTGGTGATCCAGTTGATACTAGGAGGACTCGATCTGATTTCAGGGAGCCTCCTGTTGCACTCACTGTCACTGAACCATTTCCCTCCAGACATATTTTCTTGGTTCAGTCTTCTGATCCATAGTCTTATGGCAAGGATGCTAGAAATCCCTTTTGGGAATCCACCATGCAGGAGGAGTATGAATCCATCCTCGAGAAGGAGACTTGGGATCTGGTTCCCCTTCCTTCTGGGAGGAAACTTGTCAGATGCAGATGGGTCTACAGGACCAAGAGTGAAGCAGATGGACAGATTAGTAGATACAAAGTCAGGCTTGTTGCCAAAGGCTTTCAGTAGGTTCATGGTATTGACTATGATGAGACCTTCGCTCCAGTAGTGAAGATGGATTCCATTCGATTGGCCCTTGCCATTGCGACAGCTAAGGAATGGGAATTCCATCAGATGGGTGTGAAGAATGCATTTCTTCATAGTGATATCTATGAGGATATCTACATGGAGCAGCCCCAGGGATTTATGCAGGACTCATGTTTGGTTTGTCGACTAAAGAAGTCACTTTATGGCCTCAAGCAGGCTCCGAGGGCATGGTATACCAAGATGAATTCCTACCTGTTGTCACAGAACTTTGTACGTTGTAAATCAGACCCGAATGTCTACATGCTCAAGATGGCTTATTCACTTCTACTTTTAGTTATGTATGTTGATGATTTGTTGATCACCGAGTTCTCGACTTCAGCGATTGTTGCAGTCAAGAGGATTCTACATGAAAGGTTTTTTATGACGGACATGGGTCCACTACACTTCTTCCTTGGACTCGATATTAGTCAGGATGCATCAGGCATAAAACTGTCTCAGGCCAAGTATGTACGAGAACTCCTTGAGATATTTCACATGATAGACTGCAAGTCTGCTCCGACTCCTTTCCTATTAGTAGTCAAACTTGAGGATGGCGGGGAGACTCCACTAGTTGACATCACACTGTACAGACAGCTAGTGGGGAGATTTTTGTATCTCACACATTCCAGACCAGACCTCTCCTTTGCAGTTGTCACAATTTCCAGGTTCATGCAGGAGTCACATGAGCTACATTGGAAAGCTACAAAGTGTATCCTTCGATATGTACATGGCACCATCACCTTTGCGATTCATTATGTAGCAGACTCTATATTAGATCTCATTGGGTTTACTGATTTCGACTGGGCTGGCAATAGAATTGATCGCAAGTCCACATATGGTTACTCACTCAATCTTGGTTCCGGGCCTATCTGTTGGTCGAGCAAGAAGAAAGTTGCCATTTCTCTATCTTCAGCCGAGGCAGAGTACATAAGGGTAGTTAACATGACCATTCAAGCTATGTGGCTACAACATTTTCTCACTGAGTTGGGCATTCAGTTTCATCGGTCGATCGTCATCTGGTGTGACAACTAGAGCACTCTGAAGTTCTGCAGAGATCCAGTTCAGAGGCAGCGGACGAAGAACATAGAGATCTACATGCACTACATCCGAGACTTAGTACATGAGGGGATCATTGACTTATAATTATTTCCTTCAGCGAAACAAATGACAAACATCTTCACCAAGACCTTCACTAAGCAGAAATTCCATTCTCTGTAAAGTCGTCTTGGAGTGAAGGACACAGTTGCCTAGCAACTGTAGTTCTTCTTTTTACATGCATTGTACCTTGAGGGGGGGGGTTTTCCCATGAGTTTTTTCCTCTTTCCTCACTTTATTTTCAGTTTATCTTTTGTACTTGGGTACCTAACATGGCCTCGTTGCTGGGACCCAATCTTTATTTTCACCATAGTGATGTTCAGGGGGAGTGTTGGAGTTACTTCACACACACCTAAGATTTCTTTGTCCTAAGGTTTTTCCTTTTTTATTAGTCATAATTAGTCATTATCCACTCTCCTATAATTTAGGGGAGAATATTCCACCTGGAGAATATTCTCTTTCAGTTGACACTTCAGTTTGACTAGTTGAGTTGAGTTTAGATGTTGCATTGGTTTTGTCACCATGCGACATTGGGAACATCACCATGCTAATTCGAACTTGCCTTGGTATCATCACCAGAGTGGCGCATTAGCCTTGATTCCCTAAGTTAACTCCTCACTACTTCTTGTCCAGTCAGTTAACTGAAGACTAGTTGACTAGTTAACTCAACTAGGTGGCAGTGCACTCTCGTAACTGCCTGAGAGACTAGACTAGGTGGTAGTTCACTCCCGCAACTGTTGGTGTGTGTCCAGATCACTCTAGACCACCACTATGGCGCATTGGTTATCCTCCAGTCGAAATCATTGAGTTATACAGAGTATATCATGTGTAAATTATTCATTATTCACAATGTTTAATGAGAATTATTTTATTCTTTCTCTCCTTCTTCTTTCTCCAATTTTCTCTGCAAATGTGTGTATTATTGTTTAGCTAGATCTATTCTATGTAGGTTCAACACATTTACAGCAATAGTAACCACCATCCAAATTATAAAATAGATACAAGCTATAGTGAAGTGGAGAGGATTTTAGGTACAACAACACTTTTACCCTCAATGATCTAGTGTGCAACAACTCTACCCACTCTAGCTTTGGTATGATGACACTTCCAACAATGGATTTATTTTCAAAATAATGTTAGGCATAAATTTTCTTTAGTACTTCCCTTGAGCTATTTACACCCCCAAACTCATCTTACTGACTCAGACAATGTTTCAAATAGTTCTTAACAACTCCAATCATTTTCATAGGTTGGATAATAAAATTTTCCTCACCCAAAGTAAATAGGCTAAAGAGCAATGCAATATTGAAAAACCAATACTCCTAATGGAAATCTCTCTATTCACACTAATTGAACTGGAACTATAATATTTTCCTCAACATTTTTCCTCCCATCCTCATCCTCTAACCCCTTAAAGGTTCTTTCTTCTCCCCCTTATCCTACTTTCTCTCCCTCTCCACTAACTTTGGCATTAATCCCACCAAAAAGGTAGTTGGAAGTCACCATGGGGGCTTCACCTTGTTGACCAATATCTTATCACATTCATTCAAAAAAGGGATTTTAAAATTGTGAAAAATAAAGTCAATATATTGTAGATATTAGGAGGGAATGCAGGGTATGGGGAGTTTATAGGTATTAGGGGATATAAAAAGGGGTATCTAGTAAAAATGAGGGTTCTTTTATAATTGGAAATATGTATTGGTAGGGGGTTTGAACAAAAGGATTTTGGGAGGCATTTATCAATATCTATTGAAATTAGGGGTATTCTTTAATATCCCATGAATGCACATGCTATGACACAATTTCATTGAGTGAAAACCCTAAGGAAGTCACAAAATAGGGTTTAGGGGAAAATTAAGATCAACGCTACATTTGTTTATATCATATGATAGGCAATTATTAAGTTTTCCTCAACCCCGTTGGGCCTTATACCATATTTAGACTAGGAACAATATTTCATAAAATAAACTTTTATTTCCTAGATTCTTGCCTCACAAAGTCATAAAACACTATTTTCCTCATTGATAAAGAGTCTTTCCTTAGAGTATTATTTCCACAACAACATTATTATTAATTTGGGCTACTATGAACATCTAATCTAGGTCAATGTGGGTCCTAAGATCATAGTCTTGTAACACAAGTGTTTCTCAATAACCATGTTAGTTCCACAAAGACCATATGATTTCAAATATTGAACAACATATCTTTCATTTCATAACATAACATAAGCACTAAAAGAATACCATCATCACGATAACCAATCAACACATTTACATATTCTAAGATAATTAAACATGTACATCCATTTTAAGCCAAATTAATATATAACATGTTCTAAGCAATTCAATGTCCTATGACAATCAAAGGTGCATAATCCAAAGAAATCCTCAAAATATGATCATGGCATCCACCCAAACATAATAATGTCTCATGATGTTTGTAATATAAAAGAAGTCAACCATTTATAACTAGGTGGACAAAGTAAATAAGATGCAAAATGGGTGTTACAATAATTATCATCTTCTTTATACCCAAGATGATATTGGATATTTGCTATCCATATTTTGCATTAGAATTGCCACTATGTGGCCTTGTTGTTAGTGTGTATGTACTATGGACATTGAACCTATGGAATAATGACATGGATTTTGATGAAAATACATATAAACTAAGGCTTATATTCCACAATGATTTATAGTTATATTAATTTCATGATAATGGTTAAAATGGAAGTCCACCTTATCATCGATATAACGAGAAAAATAGTATAACCATCAATGGGTGAATGAGAATGTTGAAGTGATTCAAGGAAGGAAAAGAGCGATAAGATAAGAGGTATATCGTGCTATCTCCACTCAAGTGTGACTACAATATGATATCATCATCAAGTAGTTAGTGGAAAATTTTTTGAACAAATATTTTTCATTGATGATATGAATGAGTTATATGAAGAAGACACGTGGTAGAGTGACAGTAAATAAATCCATCACAATGTTGAAGGCAATAACCTTGGGTCATAGAAAAGAGAATTGTGGAGTAGTGAGCTCAACATCAATCCAATATGGAATAATTTAAAAATTTGTATCCTTGATGATAAGAGCCATACCATGTGTAAGTGATTTGACCTACCTCATGCTCAATGATAATGCCCATCCATGTTCAATGACAATGCCCATCCCCAACTTCTCTAATCTTGGCTCTGCATGTTACAATTAACAAGATATCAAGTTGTCAAAATGTAATGATACTACTATAAATATGTGTGTGCTTTTATAGAATTATGGGATTTGCACCAAGTTTGTATGTGCACAACTCTTCAAATATAGTGTGCTTAGCACCTATGCCCATTTAGTAATGATTGCAAGAAACTCATGCATATGCTAAATTCTTGCTAACCTTTAAAGCCACTGAGATAAATAAATACATGAGAGCTAGGGTTCACCACCTTGGATCAGGTGTGTTTTTGGTGGGAGGAGAGGCACACAATTCAAAGAGAAACCTAGTCCCACACACATCGCCATACTATGTAGCATTGTAATGATTCTTATTCCCCTATCTTAGTTGGTTGTTTGTTTTTTATGACCTTCTTCTTGTGGTTCCTCTCACATTCCAATGATTGATAATACAGGGAATAAAAATATTTTACACAAATATCCTAAAACAAACTCTATCTATAGAGATCATAACTAATTCATTATATCTATCTATGTATTTGTAAACATTGACAAGCAATTGACTACTTAAATTTGTGGCCTAGTATTTATTCATTCATGTTACACTCCATTCATGTTTGGCCAAATTTTGTGCATCTTACCAAGTCTGCGGTTTGTGAACGCACATAGGTTCATTGTTTTTAACATCATCTTCTAGTAATAATAAGAAATGTATACCTCTAATGAACATGCACATGTGGAATAATGCTACCACTTAATGAGTTTATGAGATATTTATTGGATAAAAGAATAAACAACACACTATTTGAAGTAGTGAGTTGTTACCAAGTCCCCCAAAGTGGTGTGACGTGCCACCAACCCTTATTCATAGGATAATGTTGCATTAATGGATTTGCAATTACATGTTAAATTATAAATGACCCTAGGAATCACATGAGTGACATCCATGGATTTTTTTCTTAAGAAGTTATTTCCCAAAGCATCATGAAATATTCAAGAATAGTAATATAGTCAGACTGTGTTCACCTTGTCCCTCTGTGTTGTAGGTCCCGTTGCTACAATGAGTGTGTCCTATGAATGAGGTAATATGGGTGTGAGGCTAGTATTGCCAACACGACCTTCATGAGACACTAGGTAATACATAGGCCATATCCTTGCAAATAGGTAAGAATGAGAAATTGTCACGCTAGAATATTCCTCTAAAATAAATATACAAGAGGCAATGTAGATAGAGACTCACAAATTAAGGAGAAAAAGACAATGAATATGTATAGAGAAAATTGATAGAAATAGATATGAAAAAATGAGCGACTAGTTAAATGAAGACCACAACCTTGGCAATGACATGGTGAGTAGCAATTGGAGAGTGAGAATGGAGTACATTTTTTTATGAAATCCCACCAAAATTGAATTTGATTGAAGGGTTGACCTAGGTAGAGTGTTGTGTTCCCCATCTCTAGGTTTGTATATGGTCCATGGTGAGTCTTCGCCAATGTTACCCTGTGTCACTGTACATACACATTATTCTCCTATAAATCCAAATCAAAATAGAGAGAGCTAATCCTGCACATAATTTATCAATGATTACAAAGCCTCTGAATCCCTTTGCAGATCTTTCCATTGTTGTTGGGAAATGGTAACAATAGGGTTCTTCAAACCTTTAGTGTGAAGTACACACCAAGTTCTATTTTAATCTTCCATATCATATAGATTTGCTATTGGTTGAATACTTCTGCATAGTAGTCGAAACAATGTAGTTTAGTGTTGGAAACAATGGATTACAAAAATGATGAAGGATGTAGGACAAAGGAGATCATATATTAAAAATCTACGACATAAAACATGAGCTAAACTAATAAATTTACCATGAATAGATATGGTGACTCATGCATCTATGGATTAGATATTATTTATCTATCGACTACGAAATTGAAGCACATATAAAGATGTGCACATACTCTCTCTAACCCTACTTTCAAAGATGTGCACATCTCATACTCTCTCTAGCCCTACTTTCAAATACTTCTTATTACACATGCACTAATAACAAGTAGACAAAAAATTATACTTTGCCAAAATCAATAGTTCAATAAGATCAAGTGTTTCTCAAGATCATTCCCAATTGCACATTTTTTTTGTAAGCTAACTGTAACATGTATCATATCAATAGTGAAGAAAATACATATATCGTGATGTTGGCCTACCTCTTGGGAAACTAGACTAACAACAATATAACTATTTCTTGGGACTTAACATTTTCCTTTTGCCAGAAAAAACCCGGTCGTTGTTTAGAAAAATGCAAAATGACAATTTCCATTTCTTGAGGATCTAACATATAAGTAGTTGCTTGACTATCTTACCGTAGCTTGTATGATCAAAATAAAAACTATAAAACTAAGCATTCTGAAATTAAGCATGAGGAGAATTCCTTGTTTCCATAGGAATTTGTTGATTGTCTTCTTGAGGCTCATTGAGGTCCATACCCACTGCTCTTTCTGTCACTAGAGTAATGTTTTGGTCCACAACCCTAGTTTGCAGTTGGAGGTATTCCATTTGAAGAAATAATTCACTATAGGTCGTGTTCCTATCTATCATCACCTTTCCCAGGAGAGTTTTTGTATGCCAATAGAGATCAATTGTGCGGTGATATTTTGTTTCCCTAGAGCATGAGGTGCATGTGTCAAGAATCCATGGAGTAATCTCTGCATCAATTTCCTCATCTTGGACCATTGCTCTATCAAGTGATCGAGTGTTAGCCTCAGTAAGATCCAACTCTTATTTGACCTCTAGAGGAGTGTGAATCATAAATACTTCGGCATAAGCCATTACCTCTTATTAGGCTCGAGGCATCGAGAGTTCCTATATATGATGTCGATTATCAAACTCTTTGGCCCAAACCACCTCTAGCCATGTGAGCTTGCAGGAGGAATCGATAAGCGCAACAAGAATTATGCAAACTAGAGAAATCATGAACCAGATAATTATGTGAACCAGAGAAGACACGATGCGGCTGAGGGGATTGTCAGAAGGGTTGCATAATTATGTGTTCTCCCACCACGACATCTCTTGTAATGATTAAACCCCTAGTCATGGTGATTAATGTTGGCACATGCCATTCTCATTCCTCCCCCATCACTCTGTTATGAACACAAATAGATATAAAAATAGATATAAATAAATAATGATTAATAATAATAACTAATACTCAATAACTAATATGTTATGAAGAGACACCTTCTTGATGAAAGGTCATGTCTCTTCATGAAAGGGCACCCCTGCGTGGCTATATATGCATGCCCTCACTCTCATTGCAATCTTATCTTATTCATTCTCTTATACATTTATATATTATTTACAGTCCTACATGGATTATTGTGTTATATTCTAAGTATTTTGGATATTTCTTGTGTGAGAGAACTTTGTTCGTCTCATTTGGTATCATAGCATTATTGATCTCGGCCATTGGCCTTATAGGCTTGTAGCCCACACATTTTTTTTTTTGGAGTTTCTCTGAATAATTTGTCATTGACCATAATCAATCCTTTGGCCATTTAAATTTCAGTTGAAGAAGAATTGCTCCGCTTCAAAATAAAACCTAAAAAGAAACTAGTGGAAAAGTTGAATTAAAATAAAACAAAAAAAAAATCATAAATTTTATATAAAACAAAATAATCAGAAATTACACTATTATCTCGAAGCTAGAATACAATGGTATTCAATATCTGACGTGCTGCATTGGCCTCGAATAAGAGGTTGTCACACCATAATCAAGCCACGGATTAAGCATAAAATCGACATATAGAAGTGGTGTTGTAGATCTCAAATTAACGAGAATAAGTTGTAGATCTCAATTACAATCTCCTTTTGAAATTCATGGACAAAACAAGCCATCAAGATTAGTGGTCCTTTCATAAAAAAATCAAATCTGTGTGTTGTCGTGTAGGTAAACAAGTTAAGCAGTGTATATTTCAGGAAGGATAAGTATTGGGTATTGTGTCATTACGGATAATGTCAACGCACAACATCATTTATAGAACCAATTAAAGATATTATCATAGCTGCATAGTTTTTGTTTTGATAATTAAATACATAATACCTACTAGAATTGTGGGGCAAACCGCCTTACGGTATAAGCCACCAAGTTACCGTCCAAACATTAATAGCCTGTCAATATTAGATTGGGCACATTTTTTGGTGGGCGTATATTAGTCACTGTGATAGAGCCGCGGTCAAGGAAAGAGGTCGTTGTTTCAAATTCATATTGGTCGGGTAACACATCGTGACCCTTGTCACCAATCCCATAATCGTTGCGACCATTCAAGTAATAAACAAAGTAATAACATGTTGCCTAATTGTTAATCAAAATGTTAATTACAGTATGATCGTTGTCACAAATTAATTAAAGTGGGCATCGAGGGTTTGAGATATAACCGAATATTTACTAGCATTAAAAACGTGCACAAAACCTCAAATATTAAGGATATGCATTAAACTAAGATAAGTGAATTATACGGTGACATTTAGGTCCAAGAATTAAAAAATAAAATAAAACAAGTGATGCATGGCAGCGTAGTCCCTGTCAGGTTGGAATGGGAATAAATGCACTGCTATGGCAGAACCGAGGGAGAAATAGAATCTTGAAGAAGCAGAGACACATGGGAAGCATCTTTAAGTACAGGTGGTATCCATGCAAAATATGACTCGTTCCATTGTGTCACACGCCAGCCATAAGACATCAGGCTGGTAGATGACCCCCGAAGAACCTCCTGAATTAGTTAATCATAATATTATATTAATATGGGGTTAATATGAGAACAAGGATGCCAATCCTAATGCGTTTTTTATAAATGTGATACTCTTGTTTAAGTTTTTTCCTGGGGCGTGTATAGTTCAAATATGGGACTTAGAAAATTTATGTCGTAATGACTTGAAGCAATAAAAAAGAATAATAGTAGTTTGTTTTTGTTTTTTTTTTGAAATAAAGGTTCCTGGAAAAAGGACCAGGAATCACACACATTAAACATTCAAATATAATAAACACAATTTCCTGACATCCATCATAGTTGAAGAAAAAAAAATTAGCATTCCGAAAGCAGCCCACAAGGCACCGTCGAAATTGTTCCCGAATTAGTTTTCTTTGAAATTTATCAAAAATTAATAATGTTTGTTACATATTTCTGGAATCTGTTACATATTTCTGGAAATTTAAATGTGTTTTTCATATAGATTGGGATCGGGGCTCCCACGGACCATAAAATAAATACGTACAAGAAATAGGACTGTAGAAAGAATAAGTGCGTGACGGTAGAGAGGAAGACCTGAAAAGAAGAAATTGGAAGTTATGAGTCTTTGGTTAGAGATTTCTATTTAAAGAGGTAGAATAACTGGATGGATAAAGAAAGCAAGATGTGATCTGTATAAATATATTATCAATATAGAATTACTATGAAGCTGATGGTTTTTTGTTGCTCTCATTGACGGTCACTAGAATCGTGCCAACCGGTTGTTGCCCTTCATCAATGAGCTTGTCCATTCTCCTTTGGAGCCATTCTTAAATGTAGCTTCTCATGGGGGCCACATTGATTTCATCCCTGATTTCTATGTTGAAAAGCTCATTTTCTAATTTCCTTATATCAATAGAAATACTATGCAGAGCCTATTCAATTTATTCATTGTGTGCCGAATAGTCCACTAGCCAGTTCTCAACGTCAGCTTGACCATATTCAAGGATGCCGCAAAACTTTTCTAAAGACAACCCCTTTAAAATATCAACTTGTTCATCAAAGGATTGCTTGGTTAAGGACAAGGAGTTGAGGATTAATTTTGGTTCTTGAACCTTGTTGGTACTTCCAGCTAAGTATATTTGGGTCAGGTTCCTGAATAATTCTACTTTCTTTGATTTGGCTTGTTCACATGATTCAACAATGAGTTGTAGGTTCTTAACTTTCTCTTTCCAGCATGCTTTTAATTGTTTGATCCGGTTTGGGGAGGGGAGATCCTCTTGTCTTATTTTCAGATCTGAGATGTTGATGACATGGTTGCCAAAAGGGATCACCGTGTGTAGATAGAAACTTTCTTATTTTTTAAAATTTGCCTGCAAATGTTCGTGGAAATAATTTTCCCTCGTTCGAAAGGAAGTTATATTTTGTGATGTTTCCCAGGCTTCAGTAATTAGATCCATTATTTTCTTGATATTCTTCTCTACATAGCCTCTATAGGATGTGAGGAGGCTGTAGGATCCTTTTAACTTGGTTGCAGGGGTGGCAAGCACAATATTTGTTAAATGACTGGAAAACAATGGGGTAGGAATCAATGCCTCTTCCAATTCCTTGATTCGGTCATTCAGTCTAGCATTCCTCGCTTCAATTCCTCCAATGGAATCATCAAGAGAATCTGTGGTTGTGCGGTGAAATGGGGAGATTTGGGACGAATGCATTTTCCTAAGGTTAATCTATGAACGAGATTTCCCCTTCTTATTTGTTACATATCTCTTTTCAATAATTAAATTTTTACATTGGCTGTCAAAAACAACGCTCTGGAATACAAAGGATTCATCTTCATCAAAAATGTTGGTCTCAACTATTTCCATTGTCAAACTATGGTGCATCACGTCTGCAGGTGGATCGAATTTGCGGAACACGTCATCCACATCAGTTTCAAGTTGTGTGTTCTCACTTTCAGTTTCGGGCTCTTCCGCCTGCGCTACAATGTTTTTTATTTTCTTCATCATGGGAAGCTTATGAGAACTATCAATTTTTCCATGAGGAGGGTTCTTATCTCCTCCTTCATTTGAATATTTATGGGTTGCTTTCTTACTGGGGTGGTTCGTTGAACCAATGCTTCGTGAGGCCGTGATCTTAGGAGTGTTGGCCGGAGACTGGACACTCTTCTCACCAGAGCCTTTTCCCTGTTGTCTATACAATTCAGTTGCGCTTTGCAATGCCTCTACATCGCCATCGTCAGGAGCAGGGGTGTTGTCATCACTGTATCTGTATTCGGTCAGGTGTGTATGGATAAAAGAGCTACTAAATCCAACTTCTAGTAAATGTTCTCGAAAATTCCCATTAGGGTCGAACCCTCTTATCCTTTCAACATATTTTAGGTTCAAGTTCTTGAAATGGCCTGCGAATTCGTCAATCTTGTTGATGTTTCTGAACACGAAGTCCTCAACTTTCCAAGGCAGAGGAATGAACTGTTTTTTTCTCTTGCTACGGGAAAATGCAACCAGTAGTTGTATTGCCTTTCTATTTCTGTAAAAAACATCTTGTTCGTGATGTGACATGGAAGGAAAGAAGGATTTTCCTTGGATCCAAAGATCATTATTACACTGTAATTTTCCTTTTGTTCAAGTGTCCCCTTCCTCTCCAAAAACTTGGTTTCCTGGCCAGACATACGGGAAGCATCCTTTCCTAACAATAAATCTTTGAAAACTAAGACAAAGTCATTAAAAACCTCATAAAAACAATGGGAGGCCTTGTGCCTCCACAAGGCTTGGTACCAGAATGTTACTGGGTCCAATTCATAGTTTATCTTCTTGGGTAGAGACAGATTTGGAAACGGACAGCAATGTGTTATTGCAAAAATCAAGTAGGATGACACATAAAATTTATTCTCTTCTTTCAATCGTGACAATTGGGAACAGATTTCGATGGAAATTAGCTTCCCCCAATCAAAAATGGATTTTTCCTTGACTGTGAAATACAAAATATAAAGAACTATGCGGAAAATGATTGCCATGGATTCCTGTCCTGTTATTCTTGTAAACATCCAAGCAATTTCCCGGAATGGATTTCTAAAGGAACTACCCTGCAACTTTGTGATATCTTCAGGAACTGTTGTTGGGTCTTCGAGGAACTCGGGTAAGAGGTCCAACCCGTTATCATGTTTTTCTAGGAACTGCTTGCAGTCTTGTCCTCTGAAGGTCAATGTTGGCTCTGGAAATCTTAACATCTTGTGGAAGACCTGAGGTGACAAAGAAACATGAGAATGGTCACGTAGTGGAATAATTCTTTCGCTTGAAATATATTTTTCAACGCACCAAGAGACCACCTCCTTATAGTCAAAAACCTCAGGGATGGAGCCTACACGGGTGATTCCAGAGGTCCAAATATGCAAGATGCCAGATATATAAAATATGCAGAACATAAATAAAGTGCTAGAAATGGTAGAATAACAGTAAAATATCCAGCATAATCTCCACAATAACATAGAAATGATATAAGAACAACAATAGAAATAGCACTTTGATTCAGAAAGCAATGTTCACAGGCCTCTTCGAGGGGGCAACCTCCAATCGAGCAGTGCTCTATTACAATAATCTCCAAGATAGGGTTTTCATACCCTCGACCCTTATTTATACAAAATGTCTATCAAGAGAAGCATCTAAAGGAAGATCCTTCTAGAAGTGGAAGCTTCTATTAGGTCTTCTTACATCTGCCTTATTCTATTTTATTGAAAGGCCTTATTAATATTGACCTTTATTACACCTGAATATATTAATCTACCTATGTGCGGGTTAGGACCCTAACAAGTCCGCCCCCTTAAAAACAACCTTGTCCTCAAGGCTTGAGATGAGGAAACTGCTACAGAATGGTAGTTGGTTCCCAAGTGGCATCTGCTGGATTCGTATCTTTCCACTGGACTAGCACTTCCTTGATGGTTCGCTGACGCAGGCGACGCTCACGTTGGTCCAAAACTGCTTTTGGTTGTAGCCAAATGGATCCTTCTTCATCTAACTCGGGAAGGTTGGTTTGAATTTGGCACCGAGTTCCAATCACCTTTGTAGTGTCCCCAAGCCCGAGCCCCATTACAGATCATGATATATGCAATGAATTGTAAATGTGTTCTATAGGCTGGTGAGCCAAGTTTTGTATAAGTTGGAAGGCTTATGTGTTTGTTAGGCCAGGAAGCCTAAGTGTTTGAGGGCCAAGAGCCTGATGTTGTACTTGTATGTATGCAGAATAATCAATCAAATATAAACACCGCCAGGTGCAGACGGACCACGATGAATGAGTGAAGGGGGACTGAGCATCCACAGAGTGGGCAAGGGATTAGGGGCTGGAAGGTGGAAAAAGGGGCTAAGTGTTGAGCCTAGGGGCTTAGGCCTGGAATAATATTTTAATATTATTTCCTAAAAAGCCATGTGCATATTATTTTATCCTAAGTTCCTAGCAAAAGGAAAGGCATGTACAGGGAGGCATGCGGATGGAATGCATGCAGTTCCCAGGGTGACAAATGTCCACCCTGACACATGAAAATAAAAAAGAAAGGAACAGCCGTGGGGGGGGGGATCTCTCGCATTCCATTCGACTCGACTGCCCTGAGCAGGAGCCGTAGGAGCCAGTCTGCAAGAGACCTCGTGTATGTCTGTTACAGAGAGAAAGCCTGTGTTGGGTGCTGAAGAATGCGTGGTTACCCTTGTTCAGAGCCGTGGAGTCTGTCCGTGAGAGAAAACTAGTGTGTGCATTCCCTGAATAAAATGTCCATGTCAATTTCGAGGAAGAGTTTATGTTTGCCCAGGAAAAGCTGAGCGAGCTTGTGCGTGGAGCCCTGTTCTGAAATCTTGACCTTGAGAACATCCTGTGACTGTTGAACCGGTTCTTGGGAAGCCTGTGTCCATTTTCCCTGTGTTTGTTGTGGCACGCAGTTATGGACTGCGTGAGGCTTGTTGGCCTATGAGCGAATCCCTCCAGGTGAGAGAGTGCGCAGAGGAAGGAGAGAGCTCTTGGAAGGAACCCTGTAGCTGCCACAGAAACCGGAGACTTCCGGTCCGGTCTGTTCCTGTAACCCAAGGTAAGGGAGACTGGCAGCCGAAGGGTTGTCCAGGTGACAGAGAAGGTGCACTCTCCTGGGGTGGAACAGGCATGTGGGGAATGAGGGTCTATGGGCAGTGAGCGTGGGAATTGCTGTGTAAATGTTATCATGACTGTACTGGATCTGTTATCATGTTTTCCGTTGTGTAAATGAATTGTTGTTGAAAGCTATGGATTGTCTAATTATAACAGTAACTATATGTTTATTCTGAGAATTAAAATGTATCTCTTTGCTGTTATGCATGTGATTATACAATTTTGTATGTTTTATGTAAAAGTCCATGTACACATTGGTTAGCGAGAGGTTTCAAAGCCTCGGTAGTGAAAAGGGAAACTACAATTTGGTATCAGAGCCAAGGTTTCGAAACTGAGCCTAGATGGGCCAGTGGAGCGGTCTTTGGACTGAGAATGCGAGGGGAAATTGAGTCAGGAGGACCAATTTCGGACCCCGGTTTGCTCTGAAGCGTCAAGGAGACACTTGATGAGTTTTTATTAAGAATTCAGGAAGTATAGCGGTGCTATGAAACCGCAGGCTGGTGTGGTCTATGGCCACGGAGAGACAGGTCTCTACACCAATGGTGTTAGAACCTTAGGATCTGTTCGGGAGGGAAGGCGAGCCCTCGTGACCATCGGATCTGGGAAAAAAGAATGTGCGTAAGGATTAAAATTCCTTTGGAAATGGCACAGGAGTGTGGAAACCGCGATACGCGAAATCCCGAGTTAGTTAGAAACCATCTGAGCCGTCAGATCTCGGCCGAAAAACCCGACAGCCGTAGATCTACCGGGAGGTGTCTGAAGGTTAAACCTCAGAAACTAGGGGCGAAAGCTCCGAAATAGATCTAAACCGTCTGAAAGACGAAGGACACGTGTCGTGAGATTTCCCATTTCGTGAAATCAGGAATCGCAATATCGGGAGTCCTGGAACAAGGGATCGGAAATGGTGGAAACCCCGAAATGCAGAAAGGATCTGCGCCATTGATCCGAGGAGGGGATCTGACTGTTGGATTCCATGCTTGGATTGGAAGTGGACGCATGAATGCGTACCACGTGCCAGTGAGTCGAGGAGACAGGCGAGAGTGGTGGGACCAGATGACGTCGTTAAAAGCGACGTGGACCCTCCTGAACGTACCACATGCCACGGTGGTGAAGGGCGACAGCTGTGCTGTGGGCCTGGAGAATAAAGTAACTCACGATTTCGGGAACTCTTGAGATAAGGGAATGGGAGCTCGACATTGAGACTCGCGAAGTCGCGAAGTAGCGAGAACGAGAGGAGAAAAGTCAACATCGCTCCTCTGGGTTTCGTGAAAAGGGGGTACCAGGGTTGGATGCCACAACTCACGAAGGTGCGAAAAGCGAAGGGTGCTAGCACTCATCCCTAGGCTACAGTCATGCGTAGCAGACGCTAGCAAGGAGGGAGCCATACCCGTGTCGCATCTCGGGTATCGGCGGTTAGGGGAAATGAGTCGAGGGTCTTCGACTCATGAACTCGCGAGATTGCGAGTTGCAAAAGGGTGACTCTGGTTACAAATATCTAACTGTGGGATCTTCGTGGACCGAAACCCGAAGTCCTGAAATCCTGAAGTGCCGAAAATGAAGGTTTCGAAAACACGAAAATTGCAGAACCAAACGAGAGATTAGAGAACTTAATTGAATCAAAATGTCTTTCGTTCTTGTTCGTATTGGTTTATAAATGTTACAGATTGTTCCGAAGAAGTAATGTCCTGACAAACTTCTAATTTAATTGCACAGTGCATGTGCAGAGTTCAACGGAGCTCAGGATTCTAGTTAACCAACGTCGAGTATGGAATGGGAAAAGGTGATGATTGCCTCCGAAACAGGAGACGAACGGGAAGGAAAGGATGTCAATATGGGAGTGGAAGGATCGAACTCCAATGGGCACGGAAAAGAGATGGGTAAGGAAGAACATATGATGCAACTCATCGAAAGATTGCAGAA
>JASDQU010102308.1:431483-444146 GCA_032191745.1 Picea mariana | reverse complement strand
AAATGCTAGGTTATGATATTGTCAAAGATCACAAGGCAAAGTTGCAGCATATGAAAGATCACAACATGACCTTACAACACATGTGGAAACATAAGACAAGCTTGCAATACATGTAAGATCATAAGGCAAGGTAGCACGATTCATAGGGCCATGATTGTGGATACCTAAAATCCTTGCAACCCATGTGAGAAAACATGGCAACATTCATGTTGCAACCCATGTTGTGGAGATGACATAGAAATGAATAAACAAATGAATAAACATGTTGTAAAAATTGGGAGTCTCAACTACAAAATATGAAAAGGCCACACTATAGAAAGGGAACCAAATATACATGTTTGAAATTTGAATGATCATTGAAGTAACATTAATGCTGTAGTATTTAAATTGAATTCCACACTCAAACCCAGGGAACCAAATATACATGTTTGAAATTTGAATGATCATTGAAGTAACATTGATGCTGTAGTATTTAAATTGAATTCCACACTCAAACCCAAGTTCTTATAAATGTTACTTAAAATAAACCATAATTGATTATTATTTTATTTTCTTATTTAACATAAATAACAAATGATTATTTTATTATCTTATTTAACATAAATAACAAAATTTCATAATTAAAATTAAATTAAGGAAACCCATGTAAGCACATAACAATTCTCTTTTAACATTGACATTGGTTATCAATCAAATGGAAATATATATTTATATGACAACTTTTCGACCAGAAATGAAATGTCAATAAAACAACACACAATATAGCTATAGTCAAGTCTAATTATGCAATGCCACAGTGACGATCCTGCACACCATTTTTAGTATCCCATCATCGCTATCAAAAATCACAGTCCGACTCCTTTTGCTACCAAACTCAAAGTCTCAACTGTCACTGGAGCCTTTTTAACATGTTGGGCTTTAGGTGACCATTATCGTTCGACAGAAAAAACACCAATGAGAGCTTTTATCCCAACTCATTTCCTCTCTAGTATCGTGCAAATTTAAGATGGGCAGTTACTTTTTGGACCTTTTTTGGGACAAATTCCACAGTATATATATATATATGTGTCTCGAAACTTTCTTGCATTCATGGGCTTTGCACATTTTGTATCCATTTATGGGTTTGGCACATTTTGTATCTTTAAAGGTTATAGGTTTAAATTCAGAGGGGTAGGGTATTTATGGGCTTTGCACATTTTGTATCCATTTATAAGTTTTGTACACGCTTCAAGGAGGAAGTCCCTTGTTTCACAAACAAAGAAATATCATACATCAATTTGGTGACCTTAAAAATAGATTATTATTATTATGATTATCATTAATACCACTAAATCCAAAATCGAAATCATTCACAATATACCAAAATCTACACCATTCACAATCTCCAATACAAGTTGAAAGTTACTTATGCCCAAAGTGTTATTCTGAATATAATCATTAGCCTGAAAGAAACAGACAATACTGTGAGCCACACAGAGTTCAATTATTGATCCAATTATTAGCATGCAAATAAAAAGCAACATCGAGCTTGTATGTCCATTGTTCAATAACGTAGCCAAAGAGAGCACAACCTGTGAAAGAGCTAAAAATAACCCAATTGACCATGCCTATAATAGTCATAATGGTTCTACATTTTCAAAGATCACTGACTTTCAAAAACCACAACGAAGTCAAAACTAACAAGAGGAAATGGACACTCAGGACATGTATAATAGTTCATTCCATCTTCTTTTTCATGTGTTCATTCCTCCTCCATTTCATGTGTTCATTCCTCCTCCATTTCAAACGTCACTGTATTTAGCCCTTTGAACATCATCCTCCTCTTCTACTTATCAGAGAGTTGAAATTATTGTGACAAAATTTCATCATTTACAAGTCACAATTCAAACTTATTTTCAGTAAAAATTAATGTTGGAGGACTCATTGAGTGAGTGCTTCACAATAAAAACTAACACAGAAAAATCATGTGTGTATATGTTGAAGTTGTTGATGGATGTTTCGATTAGAATAACAAAATGGAAAAAGGAATCATTTGTATTCTTTTGAGAGTTTCTAAATGGAATTGGTTCTAACAAAGAAAAAGAAAAATAATGTGTGCATATGTTGTAGTTGTTGATGGATGATTCGACTAGAAGAACAAAATGAAAAAATGAATCATTTGTTGAATATTTATTTTTCTTGACAGTTTCTAATGGAATTGGTTCTACCAAAGAGGATAGGCACAAATTATTTCATTTCTACACCATATGTTTAATCATTCAGCAAGAGTCACTGATAATGAAAATTACTCTTAGGCAGTGGGGGATACGAAACTGTATTTCAGATTAGTTTCATTTAGGAATCTCATCATTGTGCAATATCCTCTTTCAAGTTAATGACCAAGCCTGCAACCATAAGCACAATAAATTTTTACTTGTGAGTAGAGATGAATGATATTATTTAATGTAATAAGATCAGAAAACTTTCCCTAAAACCCAAATCCTCCCATATTGAGATCCACTAAAGAAAACTTCCCCATCCTTATCCACTGCCAAGTATATAACTCTATTATTTCCACTAGCACCTCCTCTTCTCGCATTTAGTAATCCATTCTTGCCAATCTTTCTCTCAACCACACCTCAATAATCCCTGATTTGGGCCAGGAATATGAAATCATTGTTTACTGCAATACTTCTGATCTCTGTTGTTGTTGATAGAGAACCCACAAGTTTGTTGGTAGAAAGATTCCAGATCTTTGCTGCCATAACTAAAAAAAATGCTCATCAACAACTGTGCACTTCAACTAGTCATAACGGATGTCTAAAAAAAATCCAAATCACATGTTAAAACTTAAAGTAGTTTACACAATTTGTTGCAGTACCGTAATTTTGATTTTCATCTTGATTAGAAGAGTTGTAACTAATTTCCAATAAAAAAATATATTGATTCTTATAACACTTGTTAATATGTTTATTGTAGTTATTGTCGAGCACCATGGAAGCAATTCATAAGTTGTCTCTAGTGAAAATACCCTCCACATTCTCATTCCTATCCTCATAGGGAGCTCAAAAGCCCATTTTCTAGGTCTTTATGTTTTTCTATGTATTGGTATTAGATTTGTATTGAATAATCTTTAGCATTGTAAATATATCATTATGGAACAAATTTATATTGAATGATCTTTAGCATTGTAAATATATCATTTTGGAACAGCCTAATGGTGTGTAGAGATTGCAACAATTTTACAATTCGCTTCAAGCTATGTGTAACATGCTCGATCTCCTAAACTTACTTTGGTTGGTGGGATGTCAAAATTTCTCATTATCTCACCATAAGGTCTCGGGTATATATCTCCAATTCTCTTTCTTTATCGTTGTGTGCACGAGAACTTCTCTTATCATAGCGTCCCACTGTGACGAATCTATTCGTTCAACACCCAACTCTCGACGAAACTTCTCCAAGGGTTCACTACAAAGATCATAAACCAAGCATTCCCGATCAGACGGTTGGAGTTCATTTTACGTGACCAGATCAATGGTCGGTAGTGAGTTGGAATTTCTGCTCGTCGGAATAGCAGGTTACATGAATCACATTCCCATCCTGACGACACCTCTCTGATGGAACGTTCCGATAGATCCAACGATCCTGATCCAGATTTTATGAGAAGAACGAAATGACTACAGATTATTAACAGATGCTTAACACAAAATAACAGAGATACAGTGAAACTGGTTTTCTATTCAATAAGGAAATAAGCTGAAACTGTAAAATGCAGCGAAAACAAGATTGCTGGAATGGTGGTGACTTATCTCCGAGAAAAGATGTGATGACTGCGCTCATTCGAAAGAAGATGATTACAATGAGGCTCTGAAGGAACTTTTACAATAAACAGGAATGCCAAAAACCCTAGACATCCAAAAATCTAACCCTAGGAGATAAAGTGCCAAAAGTCATGTGGGCCCCGTCTGGGTAAGTTAGTACATCAACTTCCCGGGGTCGTAACTTTTGCATACGATCTCCGTTTTAGACGTATGATGGTCCGTTGGAAAGGTATCTTTGAGGAGATTCATTTTGGGGGCTCAACTATGCCTTTAGATATCATTGAGAAGCTCGATCCCAAAAAAACTTCATTTAGGCCCTCAAAATGGCCCCACTGCTAAAAATAGTAAATTGCCAAAATTGTCAAAAAACTGTTTTGAGCCAGTTGGAAGAGGTGGGTGGCCACCAATATCCACCTAGATAAATCCCCTCTCATTAGGAAGCAATGGTATCCATTGCATTGAATTCCCCCATCAGATTAGAAAATATCTGCTGAATTTGGCCCCAGGTGAGCCACTTGCCTTGGTGGAGGAGCTGCCCTGCTTTGACAACTCGATAAAGCTGGATCCTTTGCTGTTGAGTGATATTGATCTGTGTGTCCACAATATGATCACTGGATTCCTATTGTATGCAGTCGGGGTTGAGCTCTGTTGGTGTCAGTTGCTTTGTTATGTCTGAGGTGTCCAATAATGGTGGGAAATAAGGGTGAAGGAGATCCACGTTGAACACTGGGTGCAGGCCAAGGAAAGGAGGAATGTTGAGATCAAAAGAATTATCCCCCATGGCCTTGGTGATGGTGTACGACCCATAATGGAGTGGGTGAAGATTTCGATGGGGTCCTGTAAGGCGTTCTTTCTGCAAGTGTAGCCAAACTTTGTCTCCCACCTGAAACTTATGTGGCACCCGATGTTGGTCATGGCACTGCTTGTACTTGTCATTGGACTTATGCAGGATATCCTGAACCTATTGGTGGATGTGATGGATCCTCTCAATGAACCGGGTGGCTTTGTCAGCTTTAGTTGGAGCAGGAGATGAGTCGATTGAGGTGATCGCAAGGGGAATTACAACATCTATGGGACCCAATGGTTGGAATCCCAACCCCACCTGAAAGGGGTTGTGGCCAGTTGAGCTATGTAGGGCTCGATTGTGGCTATGTTGGACATAGAGAAGGTTCTCATCCCATGTGCAAGGGTGCTTTGAATTATACATGTGAAGGATATGTACAATCATTCGATTTATGACCTTGGTTTGACCATTTGTCTGGGGGTGGAAGGCCGTAGATTTGGTGAGCTTGGTATCCAACAGTGACCAGAGGCTCGACCAGAATGTGCTGAGAAATCGAATGTCCTGATCTGAGACAATGGTTTGTGGGATTCCAAAATGTACCCAGACTCGTTCAAAGAAGAGCTTGGTAGTGGCCTCTGCTGTGATGTTCTTCTTGCAGGCAACCAGAATCGCCATCTTAAAAAAGTGATCAAAAACCACAAAAACACAGTCCTTTCCCCGCTTGGTAGACAAGAGGCCCAACATGTAGTCCATTGAGATGGATTCCCACAGACTTTCAGGAGTAGGAAGAGGGTTGTACATGCCCTGTTTCTTAGTGGTCGGTTTGGCAATAGCACATGCAGTGCAAGACCTGATATACTTGCTGATCTCTTGTTGAAGTTTCGGCCAGTAGAAATGTTTCTGTAGCATCACCACTGTCTTTTCGACGCCGAAGTGTCCTGCCACCCGATTGTAGTGGGCTTCCCAGATTAGCTTCGCTCGCTCACTTTATGGAATACAAATATGGCCCAGATGACACAACAACCCATCCCGAAGATGGAAATTATCGTCAACCATGTTTGCACCCAACATTTGGTAGGTGGTGGAGAAATCCAGGTCTGTCTCATAGAGTTGGGGCCATCAAGAGGTCTTATGGCCACATGAGTCTAGCACCGTGGTGAGTGTCGTGACTGGCGGTCTGCTGAGGCAATCAATGACGCGATTGATGCTTCCTGTTTTATACTTGATATTGAGGTGGAATTGCTGCAAGTATGTGGACCACTTTTGATGGAGATCATTCTGCAATTTTCCTTGTGTCTGCATGAACTGCAGTGGCTTATGATCAGTGTGGATGATTGTCTCATTCCCAACAATGTAATGTCTCCACTGGCGGCAGGCTTTCACAATGGAGTACATTTTTTTTTCGTAAGTAGGGTGCTTATGGACAACATCTGATAGTGTCTCACTATGATAGGCCACGGGGTAGCCGTGCTGAGTGAGAACGACACCCACCGCATAGTCTGAAGCATCTGTCTTGATCTCAAAGGGCTGTTGCAGGCCTGGTAGTGAAAGTACTGGGGCTGAGCACAAGCACTGCTTCAAATCGTTGAATGCTTGTTATTGGGACCAGCCCCACACAAATTTTGCCTTACCACCACCCTTGATTATTTGGCTGAGGGCCCATGCCATATGGGAGAATCCCAACACGAACTTGTGGTAGAAATTGGCAAGGCCTAAGAAGCTCCAAATCTTAGTGAGTGTGGTTGGGGTTGGCCAATCACAGATGACTTGGATCTTGGCTGGATCCACATGTACGCCATGCTGATCAATTATGTAGCCCACGTAATGGACCCTGTCCATGCCGAAGGATCATTTTTCCAAGTTGCCATATAGCTTGTGCTGCCACAGGGTGTGCAGAACCTATTGAATATGCTGCAAGTGTTTGACCCAAATCTTGCTGTAAATGAGAATGTCATCCAGATACACCACTACAAAAGTATTGGTGAATGGTCGCAGGATATTTTCCATCATTCTCATGAAAGTGGCTGGAGAATTTGTCAAACCAAAAGGTATGACCAACCATTCAAAAAGGCCTTCCTTTGACTTGAAGGCGATTTTCCATACATCTGTTTGTTCTATCAGGACTTGGTGGTAGCCAGACTTCAAATCAATCTTACTGAAGTATTTGGCCCCCATGATTTGATCAAGGAGGTCGTCGATTCGGGGAATCAGGTACCAGTTTCTGACTATGATTTTATTTAGAGCCCAGTAATCAATGCAGAGTCGTCAGGTTCCATCTTTCTTCTGTACCAGCACGATTGGGCTCCCGCAAGGTGATGAGATGGGATGGATGCACCCCTTGTGGAGCAGTTCTTGGATCTGTCGCTTGATCTCCTCATTCTATAACAAAGAGCGGTGATAGACTAACCCATTGGGAAGTGATGCATCGGGGGTTAGTTCAATGGGGTGCTTGACCTGACAGTGCATAGGTACCCTGGTAGGTGAGGAGAAGATACCTGAGTATTCTTCCACGACCTTATCTAATTGCTTTTGCTGTGTGGAGAGGTCGGCCACAGAGAACCTGGATGTGGTTGTGATATTTCTCTTATTCTGAGAGAGAATGACAAAGAAGACAAACTTCCTTGTCTGAGAGATGACCTTCCTGCATTTCTTAGCAGAGATCAAGAAAATAACACTAGGTGCGATTGCCTCGGGTATCCTGTAGAATTTCCTGTTCAAAGTAATAATAACACTACAAGGCCTAGACTCATATACAACATGACGTTTCCATAAATAAGGTTGGCCCAAAATAACATCACAAACTTCGAGAGGGGAAACATCACACAATACCTCGTCTTTGAAGGGCTTGATGCCGTACGACAGTCGACATTGTTGGCTAATGCGGAGATCGCTTCTTTGGTGGATCCATCCAATGGTGTAGGGTTGTGGGTGCGGTGTTGTCGGTAGGCCCAACCGCTTGATGACCTCTGTTGAGATGAGGTTCTTCTAGCTACTGCTATCCACGATAAAGTGCAGTGGGGTACCTTTTACCCACATATGTGAATGGAAGAGGCGTTCTCCTTCTTCTAGCTCATCTCGTTCACTAGGATGGAGCTTGGTGGTAGCAATGGTGACATTGGGTTCTGTGTCAATGATCTGTCTTCTCCTTTCTGGTTTTGGCTTAGAGTCTAAACCCACATCTGATTCAGAGGCTTTCACTTTAACCACCAACAACTGCTTTGAGCGGCAGTCAGCAGTGTTATTCCAAGGGCTCTTATGGAAGTCGCACCACTTCCTGGTATCTTTGTTTGTCTTTTCGATGTCTTTGTTTTCTTGCGGATTGGACTGGTTGTCCTGATACTGTCCATATTTTCTCTATCCTTTGTTCTGTGGGTTGGGGCCGCCCTTTCCTGGCTTTTGTTGTGAGGGGTTCTTAGGCCCAAATTGCCTCGTCTTTTATTTGAGCCCTGCTCGATTTTGACGACATATCGGTAGGTCGCGTCCAAGGATGAGATGTCCAAAAATTCCATTTCAGTCTGGATGTATCTATGCAGAGCACCGTGATACTTGAGCACCAGATGTTGCTTCGAATATTTGATACCCAGCTTGGTGCGCAAGATATGAAAGATATTTGTGAAATCTGGTACTGCTTGGTCTCTTTCTTGCCACGGTGTGGTCCATTTGGTATACAAGTCGTCATAACTTCTGACAGGGTAGTATTGTTCCTTAATAGCATCCTTGAAGGATTCCTAGGTGGCCGTGACTGTAAATAATGAGAGTTCCTCTGTTTCCTTTTGCTTACAGAAATTTTCCCACCAATCTTTGACACGGGGAACGACTTTGAGGAGCGCAAAAATAATCTTTTCTCTATTCGAAAAGTTATGGACAGAAAAATACTCTTCTAGTAGATTCAACCACTTGTCTACAACATCTACGTCTATCTGACCTTTAAATATAGGAATATCAAAGTTTATTTTTACCTTGAAGGGGGTGGTGTCTCCGCTCGAAGAAGATGCGTCGCCTGTTGGTAGCCGCCGAAGGATTTGCGCGAAACTATCCATCATCTTGTTCCTTTGTTGTGTGAGGGATTCCTCAATCAACAGTTTGAAAGGACCTCCTCTCCCGTCATCTTTATTTTCTTTTTACATGAGAGGTTGCTTGGGTGTGCGAGAGATTTTTTCCTCAAGAGAAACAATCTCGAGACCCAACTCTTTGTACTTCGACCTCGTTGGGGACATGCATTAAGATGACAAGGAGAGGACTGCTCTGATACCACTGATCCAGATTTTATGAGCAGAATGAAATGAATAAAGATTATTAACAGGTTCTTAACACAAAATAACAGAGATACAATAAAACTGGTTTTCTATTCAATAAGGAAATAAGATGAAACTATAAAATGCAGCGGAAACAAGCTTGCTGGAATGGTGGCGACTTATCTTTGAGAAGAGATGTGACGGCTGCACTCATTCGCAAGAAGATGATTACAATGAGGATCTGAAGGCATTTAAAAAAAAAACAGGAATTCCAAAAACCCTAGACATCCAAAAACCTAACCCTAGGAGATGAAGTGCCAAAAGTCATGTGGGCCCCATCTGGGTAAGTTAGTACATCAACTTCCCAGGGTTGTAACTTTTGCATACGATCTCCGTTTTAGGTGTATGATAGCCCGTTGAAAAGGTATCATCGAGGAGATTCATTTTGGGGGCTCAACTATGCCTCTGGTTATAGTTGAGAAGATCGATCCCGAAAAACCTTCATTTAGGCCCTCAAAATGGCCCCGGAAGTTAAAACTGCTAAAAATAGTAAACTGCCAAAATTGTCAGAAAACTGTTTTGAGCTAGTTGGAAGAGGTGGGTGGCCATCGATATCCACCTGGATCATACCCTTAGGGGAGAAAATAGATAGTCCTGATTGCATCAACTCCTCGATCCACTCGACGACTATCATACCTCTCATTACCTATTCATCACGTGAATAGGTGGGGCCCTCGTTAGAACTAGGACTGAGATTACACTACATATTTTTCTCGCAAATCGATGGCTCATAAACACTCGAGGTCCTTTTCCATAGGAGTGCAACCACTATGAGTGATCACAGATCATTCTGATTAGTGATTTTCAATGAGGCTGTTCCGATGGATCCAACGGTCCTCAATGCCTCCCATCTGATGATCAGGGTTTGTTCGGGGTCCTAAAGCTACACGGTAGTTAACTGACCCCTTTCTTCTTTTAAGTATTCTTCATCATATTGGATCGTTCTATATCGAACGACTAGGAATCCGTCGACATATATTCCGATAGATCTATGATCATTGTGTCCTTGTAATCTCTTTCCATCGGAATCCTCCATCGGGCTTCTCAATCAAAGACCCTTCCCATGACTCCCTTCCATGCCTTCCCAACCATTCACCTTCTGATAGGCTTGTTGGGGATATATAGGGCACCTACGACCTAGATGTCATTGGATTATTTTCTAATATATCGACGACCTATAATTACTCAAAGTCCTTCCATCGGAGTCCCTTTGCAACCTTGCAGCTTGGATTCTCCAGTGGTCTCACCTTCCGACCAACTGTCAAGATTTTCTTCCTTCACCAAATTAACAATTGTTGATATTTCTAGTTCAAATATGGGTTTTCATGTGAGTTAAAGGCTAGTTCCAAGATGTAACCATTCTAAAGTCTTTTCAGGCTTAGTTACTCACATACTTCCATTCTTCCTTGGACACTCCTCTTCTCTATAGCCGACTAAGACACTTATACTCCATAATTCCATTGAATATTTTGCATCCTATAAAATTTCTATTTCAAAAGCAGGAAAGTCACCAGGTTATGGGGTTCCTAGAATCACAGAGTAGCTTCACCAGAAATTAGGGGTATCCTATCCACTCACCCAAATGAAGGTTTATATCCTGCAAGCTTTCCATTCAAGGGGATAGCGATTTGTAGGGATACGACATGTTCTCACACATAGCTGTCAAAATATCGCAGGATGACTAAGTTTTTGGTCTACGTAGATATTAGCCTTGAGCACAAAGCACAACATTCAGAATGGTCCATTTTGGGCTTGAAACACAAGCAAGTAGACAGGCTCGATTTTCAACAGCGGAGATCCCATGAATAATTCAGATCAATGGCTCTTGGGTGATCCGGATTTCAAAGTAGTGCAAGGATTAATGACTAGATAGTGGAGCTGAAATACCGAAGTAAATCTAATCCATTGAAGGCTGAGGACACGTGTCAATGGATCTCACACTTCGGAAGATTCACTTCGGAGGATTGAAAGAGCTATACATTGGAAAGGCCTGAAGCCCGAACTCCTGAAGTAATTGTGAGTCGTTGATATCTGCAATAGGAAGCAGGGTCCATCCAAGAGCGGTGTGTTGTAGCAAAAGCAGGGCTTTCCTATATCGCAGATCACGACTAGATCGACGACCATGCTTCATTGCGGGGATGCAACTTGCTCGAGCGTTAAAATTATTGAGCGGTCTCGCAATTGAAACTATGGTATAATTAAAGAGCTATGTGGCAGAAGGTGGTGAATTGTGGGCTCAAAAGCGGTGTGAATCCAAACCTCTTTTGACGGCCCCACAATCACGTGATTATATAACGTTTAATCCAAGAGTAGCTCGTTGTGGCCCCCTAGGCATTGAGCCTCGTCCCGACCCTGGGGAAGATTCAGTTAATGGAAAACGATTGGTAGCTTAAACCTCATCTCAGTCCATAAATAGAAGACGTAGAAGCCATGGTCGAGAGGACTATATTGTCATCCCATGGTACCACAGAGGTCAGAAAGGACCATACTGATATGATTTTTCATCTGACAAAGGAATACATGCACAGTCTGACAGAAGAAGGCACATACGTAAATCATTGAACGAGATAGCTAGGTCACACTCCTGACAATTGTGGACTGAGATGATTATAAATAGATCAATATTTAATTTGAGGGGAGGGGGTGTTTGTCATAGGCGAGAGAGCCAAGTGAGTTTCAGGAGAAGGGCTCTGTAATTTTTTAGTTTGTATACCTGTGGGCTTGGATTGTAAATATATGTTATTGAAGATTCCTTTGAATCATTTTTATCAGACTGTCTTCTTAGTTTGTACGTTGTTTCATGCTTTCCTTCTTGTATGAATGTAGTATCTGTGATTCATGGATTCCTGAGGCGATGGAGGATCTGTTGCTATATTTCCCATGTTCATCATTCATTTCTCAAACCCTTCTGTTTTCCTTATTATCTGAATGTAATATCTCTGATTTATGGATTCCCGAGGCGATGGAGGATATATTGCTATCATGCCCATCTTTCATGGTTCGTCAGATATTATCTATTTTTCTTATTGTTTGGATGTAGGATCTCTCTGATTTATGGATTCCTGAGGCAGTAGAGGATATACTTTCATCTTTCCCATTTTTCATGGTTCATCACTCAAAAATTTTCTGTCTTCTTTCTCCTTATCGACACATTAATCTTTTGTCTGATAGACGGTTTAAATGCCTTCCTTATTCATGATATTTATGACTCCATAGCCCAATGGTTCCGAACTGATCTGTAGTTACTTATGTTATCCTTCCCTCTCTCTACAGTCTTACTGATTCACCTTCTCAACCCATTTTAATCCTTTTACTTTTATTTTGATGGGTACCGTTGGGTATGTGTTATATTCTTTGCATGTGTGTGTGGGGATGCATCAGATATGACAACCGCGTCTCACGATCCCTCTAGTAGTTCTCTTTGTGTCGTGTGCGCTGGGCGCTTTCCTAGGGGGGTCCTAGGGGAGGGGGGGCAGGTATGCCCCCCCTGGTTACGCGCAATGTTTGACAATGGGCGGTAGCCCTGCCCCCCCTGGTTACGCGCAATGTTCGACAATGGGCGGTAGCCCTGGGCAGCGCCCCAAAATTTTGTTTTGGGCGGTTTTTTCTATTTTTAGCGATTTTCTAAATTAATCCCCTATTAAGGGATTAAGGTTTTGGTATATACAGAATACCTAAAAACATTGTATATATTGTATGGTGAATGGTGAAATTTGATATAATGAATATAAGAAAGGTTTTCCCGGTTGAGGGTTTTCGGTATAAAATCTCTGTGTACTCTGTG
>JASDQU010102308.1:394275-417085 GCA_032191745.1 Picea mariana | reverse complement strand
CAACACCTCTGAAAAACAAGTGTCTGAATGATGTAATTCATCCCTGAATCTTGTTGTCTACAATAAGAACCTGCTATCATAAAAAAGAATTAGGCTTGTGATAAATTAAGAAATGAATAAAAACTGAACTATCTCACCATAAAATCAAAGAGCAAACCTTAGTATGCTTCTCCTTCTATCCTCCGCTTGTTCCTCCCTTTCCTTTTTCCTTTAAGCAAATTAGAATTGGTCGAAGTAGTTGAACTACCCCATTAGTTAAGTTAACTAAAGACTCAACCAAATTTTTAGTTAGGGGGAAAAGTAATAATCATAATAAGGGTTATAAATAAATAATAACTACTAGGTGGGACCCCTTGTGACTGCCTTTAGCTCCTTAACAATCATAAAATAACTAGTTAATTAAGCAAAACACCCCTCCTTGTGACTCCCATCATCACATTAACATTTGACAATTTAGCTCATTGATATTTGAAATTATTTTCAAAAAGTATATTACTCATATATCCAAAGAAAACATGTTGTTCAAAACTTCTGAAGTCAACTGTCATCAATAATAAATAACATAAAAACTCAAAATCCATATTTCCCACTATGAGATGCAATTTTTCCTTGATTGCTACTGTCACTCTTTGATTTTTCTGAATTTTCCTTTGGTTGCGCTGAGCCTTTAGGAATAATCTCCATGATCACGTGAGAAAAATCGTCCCTCAAATGCATCCAGGAAGACACATATTTGTCAGAGCCATTAGAGGGAGAGGAAGGGGAAGCCATGGATTTTCCTTTGTCAGGGGCATGGTGGGCCTCGGGCCTCGGTTTTCGACCTTTTGCTAGCATGAGAGGACTGAATTGGTGAGTGGACAGGTGCAGCTTGGGAAATCTGGTTAATAGGCGGGGGAGCAGGTAAGGACAAATTGGGCCAGCCACGATGTTGGGGGACTGTTGGGTGGACAATCTATTTCCATCCGTCGTTTTCGGGAACCTCGGGTTGCAATAAGACATGAGGGGGCACGAGAATACCAGGAGCTTGTGGATCTTGGAAAGGAGGCCTTTCAGGCCTAGGTTGGACCACTTCTTGCCCAATCCAATTGAAAAATCCAGCCTGAAACAATTGGCCTAACTCTTGTGAGTCATCATCAAAGTGTATGGAGAATCTTGGCCTTCTTGGACCTCTGTTCCAATTACCTTTCCCTTGGTTTCCCCTGCCATGGTTACCTCAGCTGAAAAAGCTCATTCCTGCATGCATGATTGATTAGAAAATAGTCCTTTTAACAATCATACATGACAACTCTTTAAAAATATGAAATAGATTTTGGCTCAATAACATATCAAACTCATGCAATCCAATCCATACAAATTGTTTAACCGTTGTCAATGAGCAGGGGGTGAAAAAAAGGTCTTGGGATATCTGAGGGGTTTGTATTGAGAGAAACATGATATAATGAGGGGGAAGAGAAACACAATTATTGCTCAAAGATCACAAGCAACCAATTGTAATGCAAACCAAAGAAAACATCACTATAATCCAATCAAGAGAATGTGACTTGAAACTACTTCAATACAAAATTCTTCTTGACTGTAATTAAATTTTAGAGCATGGGATGAAAAATGAATGTGGGGAGGTGATGAGATTGTAATTAGTGAAAAGATAAATAATGATAGGGAAAGAGAGCGATTACTGTTCATAAAATTAATTAAGTAATCAATAAAATCATTCTGTAAAAGGAAATACACCAACCAAATGACCACTATGACCCAACAAACAATTACTGTGCACAATTCAAACAATTATGTGCATTAACTTGCCGACTGTCTGAAATCAAATATTTAACATAGTGTCATCAAACAAGATAGTATGCATTCCACCACAACCTTTAAGGGGATCTCTGTTTCATCTCACTTATCCATTTAATATTTTAAAACAATTCCCAAATGAATACACAATCAATTATTTCCACTATGTTTAGTGCTAACTTATCAACCACTGCCCACACCAACCATCAACACAGACACAGAAAACATGCCCAATTTAATCCCTCAATTCCATCTACAATCAAATTGTAACGCGATCCTACTGCCACAACACCCGTGCCTATCACTGTTAAAATGAATGATATTCATTAAACATTCATTGTGGACAATCAACACAATGATCCATATTTAAATTGCAAAGATCCTGACTTTCCATTTAAACACACAGACAACAATCACCACTTCAATTCACACTATGCTGTGTAATACAAAAACCATTCGACAAAACACAAGTGTATTTCTGTGACTGTATAGGTCCAATTCTCTTTGACTCTAAACATTCACAATGTTGGGATATCAATCCAATACAACGAGGCAACGATAGTATACCCAATCTCATAACATAAATTGATCAAATTGCAACAAAGCCATGTTTAAAAACTCATGACCCTATCTAATGGCGCAATCAAATAATATCGATAAAAAATACAATGGATGGTCATTCCATAATTACCGTGATTGCAACACTCCATTTGGAAATTAAAAACACAGAGTCACAACAATCATTAACTCTTTAACATGCTGCAGGAACGCCACACACATACCCATGCCTCATGCATGAAGCATCACTGTGCATTAATCAATTGTAAACTAATGTTGGGTTAACAATCCAACAATTGTAATGTAAGAGAAAATGACTGTGCATTCGAACCAATTCTCCAATCAACCAATTATCATGCTGAGTTTGTCAATTTGATTGTCAAAATAACCAATGCAGTTACTAAATACCAAAACCAACACCACTATCAACATAATCAACAGATGTTATAGCAATATTTGCCTCACCATTGCTATCTTGCATAGAGGGTCTTTTTCCATTTCCCTATGCATGCTTATCATCCCTTTTTGATGAATCCAGAGCTAAAAACACACATTTTTCCACATATACATGCCCTATCAGCTATACAACAAGTGTATACGTAGACTGCTCCACTACAGCCTGCATACATCGGGATTTGTGCTAGAAAATACAAAAAATGTAGTCGGGTTTCCATGTCACAACATGATATCTCTGATCTTTGGCCTTCCATGTACTGGAAACGTTCCAACTCGACCCTTCAGTTTCTTTTTGAAGGCTATTAAAGCACAATTCTGAGCTATGGAAAAGAGGAGAGAGCATTCGACTTTGAGAGCAAAGTTACTCTGGATAAATTACTTCATATTGAGTCTGCATCCCTTTGTCCCTCAAGTCTGAACACAATGTTCAGCCCCAAATATCTCTCCCTATTGTTGAGAGAACCTCATTGTCTCTCTCCTTTGAGCTTGCCTTTTGTGGAGTATTGAAGTGGTGGAGGCCCAGTTGGAAGGAACTTGGTTTCTTGGTTTTGAACCATGCTGACACAAAAGTCTGTAATGTTGTCACTTCTGCTGATCAATTATTAATATAAATACTCCTTTCCCATCCTATTGGTATCATGCAAATATATGATTATTATCCATGGGCATGATTGTAATGTTTATTAATGGATTATGTTATCTAATGTGCTAACCCCTTTATATTATCACCATGTACTTGCTATTCTTGTTTGTTAAGAATTTATTGCAAGTATAAAGCTTTGGGTCAAAGTGCTCAACGACAGAACACCATCAAATGTTGGATTGAGGTAGGCCTCTTTCTTATCTTGCACATTAGTTTATATAGCATACAATGGAATTGAGTTGATTTCTGCAGTCATACCTGTCTATTGTGGTTTACCCTTGGCCATAGAGAGTTTTTCCCTCATAACAGAAATGACGACTCCACTGGGGAGAGATATTCCTTCTAAGTGTTTAAGTACTTTTTCTTCTTGCATTGCTATTTTTCCTTTGTGTTTCTTGTCGTATCACTGCTTGGCAGTTTCTGTTCACTCTAGGTTTGAGTTTTCATCCTTGTTACCCTTGCCTCACCTTGTTTTCAAGCATGTATGCGCCCTATTGCCTTGATAGTCATGTACACATGTGTTCTGTCTCACTGCTAGATGCGTGTATATGCCCTGTTTCCTTGAACATTCATGTATACCACTTTCCCTTGATTATTTTCTTGGTTTAGTGACTGCTGGGTGGGATTTGATGATTGTTGAGCTTGCTTAGGTATCTGTAGTGCCTATTGAGCTTCTCTGGGTTGACAGGAAACCTATTGGGAGAATTTTTGGGCGTAGTCTTTCTCATTGTTTTTCATTCTTGGTTTGTCCTTGAACCCTGGGTTGTTTTCTTGGCTGCTTGATATTCTGCTTGAAGTTATTTCGTTTATACATAGTAGAATTTATATATCAAGTTTCTTTTCAGTCCATGCATTTTCTCTTTAATATATTGGAAATAAAAAAAATTAGGCATTTTGCATTGGTTAGCATTTTTTTCTTTGAACCTTTATCATTATCTTAGTGCATTTAGCGAAAGATTTCATTTTTAATTATGAATTGCAGAGTTGAAATTGAAAATTGCATTGTTTTTATTAGCATATCATTTATTGAAAAGTTAAAGATAGACTTTACATTATATTCATATTTATCTTCTTGTAGAGTCATAACATCACGAGTTTCTCTTCCATACCCTTTTGAGTAATCATGACCAATAAAATTTACGCTTTAAAATAAAATTGATTAGTCACGATTTTATTTTTAGGGTGCACAAACTAGTTTAAGATTTAGTGCCTTTGAATAGGATTTTGTGAGTAAACTTCTTTAAGGAAATTAAATCAACATATGTGTCTGAGATAGGGAGTTGATAAGTCCATTGCATAATTGGTAAGGTTAGGAGGCTCCGCTCACACTGGAGTTAATCATGAGGTCGCACGAAGTTAGTTGAAGGGATAACCCCTGGATACTCACCTAGCATCAGAGATATTTCTGTGGATTTATTCATATTTAGGGATCTTGCTAGTACCCATACCTCCATGAGAGGCGGTGTTGTCAAGTTTTCAGGCTTTGCTACCCTGCCCATATGGTGATCCAGACTTATGAATGCTCTCTTGTGCATCGATTATACAGTGGTCTATTAGTTGCTTGACTTAGGAATCTCATAGGTTACTTGCAGGGGTTATTTTGCTTGTATCCTGGGTCAGATAGAGGTCGGATGACACACAACCTTTATGGAGGATTAACCCTCTGGGGGGATCTAATCGACTGGTTGTTAATCCCACGATGGCCTCTATAACTGATTCTGTTACCTCCAAAATTTAGCAAGGAGTCTCATGTTCCTCTTGGACGAGACATACCTTCTTTAGTGAGGGAGGCCACTCAGCCACTTTAGCTCGTTTGCATGCATATTGGTCGTTTGAATTTTTGGTATACTCTTTGACTACTAGTTGGCCTTAGGATATATTTTTATTTTGTAGAGTCATAAGTCATCATGGAGTTGGACCAGCTTCCCCACCGATCCTGTTGGTTGTTACAGTTACCACCGGATTTTGGTTTTTTTCCTTCTAAAAGGTGTAGAGTTTTTAGAAGTGGTACACACACTTCCACCTTTCAGACTTGTGGTTCCACAAGAATGAGTAATGAATCTAGTATTCAGAACACTAGGGTTTCTTCGACTCCCATACTCACTATAATTAATAGCACCCCTTCGACTCCTGCAACCGCTATAGTTGCAGTGTCGAAGGCTTATACCAATACTATGGCTCGACCTGTAGTTAATGCTTCATCTCTTGCCTCTAACCCTTTTGGGGGTTTAGTTCACTTGCTAGGTTAAAATGTTCAGTCCATCCCTATGGCTTCTAGTCCATTTTCTTATGGTATGCCTAACTTCACTTCGTAGTTTTCAACTTCCATTCCAGCTACTGGCCCTAACGCTAGCCTTGGACTTGGGGTCACTACACCTCCTTACACTCCTTTTCCAATTGGTGGTTTTCATATGGCCCAAACGAATCTAATATAGGAAGTGTTCCTTTTCTAAACCCTAGTTCTAATCCTTCTACGACTTGATGGAACAACCCAGTTGGCGGACAAGTTGCGCCCTATATCTCTACCTCCTCGGTGTCTATTCTGACCAATACTTTTGGCATGATGAATCCACTTCAATCCTTCGGGTTCCCACTTGGAGGAGGTCAGTCTTACACTTTGGGAAACCCCCAACCCAGATCCAATCTGGTTGGGGGAATTTTTCATAACCCCCAGCCTGGATCTAATCCGGTTGGGGGAAATTTTCACAATCCTTATCAGAAAATTCCTGCTGGAATGATGCCCAACCCACCCTATATGAATCGTCCCAGAGGAGGGCCTTATAATTCTGGATAGGGATTTAGTTCTTACCAGAATCCTGGGTGGAATGTAGTTCCCAACATACAATATTTCGCGGGAGGATGGGGCCATATGTCGCAACCCCATCTTCCTTTTTTGGTCACACTAAATCTTCCATATTTGTCTAAGTTAATGAATGACCAGGTGAGTCATGATTCCACATGGCCCCCTGTCCCCATCAAAATTCCTTCAGACATTCCAAAGTTTGAGGGTAAGAATGGAGAGGATCCTAGTGAACATGTTACTACCTTTCACCTTTGGTGCTCATCGAATTCACTGAACCATGATTCTATTAGATTACAATTGTTTCAACACACTCTCATTGGAGTTGCTTCGCAATGGTACATTGAGCTACCTAGGGGGCATATGGGTCATTTAATGAGTTGGTGGTAGCCTTTCTCAAACACTTTCAATTTCCCATTCGATATTATGCTGGCCTCAAACTATTGTCGACTTTACACCAAGACACTGCCACTCACATCTCGGATCATATCCAGGAATGGCGTAGCTAGAGGTAGTTGATTAAGACTATTATACCCCCGACCTTTCTCCTAGAATGGTTCCTAAAGTCCTTGCACCCTCCTATGTTGAAGGATGTTTCTACTTCCGGGGTCTCCAACGAAGAAGAAGCTATCTTTAGAGCCCAACAGTTAGATTTAATATACGCTTAGTTTGGGATGTTATATCACCTTCTTCGAGAAGCACCACAGTCAAATTACTATCCTAGGAAAAAACCCAGACCTCATGTCGATGGCATTATAGGGTCCAACAATGTAAAGTCCACAGACTCAATAATGAAGTCTACCAAAGGATCAACTTCATCTGCATCCTCCAAACCCACCCAATCGACAGATGTACATTCCGTGCAATCATCGAAGAACCCAAATGGTGACCAACAACTAGATGGGAATAAAAGGAAAGGTCAAAACAATTGTAAGGGTGGAAAGAATAAAAGTAAACCCAAGGACAAGGATAATAATTGGAAACAGAATGATAATGCTGGAGAGGGCAAGAAAGAGAAACGTAAGGTGAAGTTTCCTTGTAAACTTTGCACCGATGACCACCTTACACATTTATGCCCCAAACTTACGGAGGCTGTGAGGATTTTAAATCTACCACCCGCTGTGTTGATGAATCCATTCCCACACAACCAACACTTAGCCTCGAGTTCTTCGAACACCAAAAATGCTCCCGGTGGAAGTCAAAACCCACCTTCGCAAGATGGCGACCGTGTTTGTATCAATATGGTCGACGCGAAAATTGATATGGCCACCCACTCTCGAGAATATATCTCTTCAAAAGCTAGTACCAGTCTAGAAGCTCCTCCTCCCCCTCCAAAGATGAACTTACATATTGAGAAACCAGAGACACCACCTCGTATTATGAAAGGAGTACTTAAGCACTATGCCCACAATACTAATGCTAGAGCCACCCATAACTACTCTATTGTTGAATATCTGGACCAAATCCCTTGCGCGATGTCAGCTTTGGAGATGCTCCAGACGTGTCCATCATAGAGGAATGCCTTACTCTCTGCCTTAGGAGCTCTAGAACCTAGTGGCTCGAAGGTTATCAAGTTTGACGTCATGGATGTGAAGCCTCACTTACCCTACCGTGTGGCTTTCCAAATCCACATGGAGTATTCCAAGTATACTATCAAATGAGCAGTCATTGATGAAGGTGCTGCCACCTGCGTGATGTCCTTGGTCTGTTGGAAAGCTCTCGATTCTCTGACCCTTTCCAAGTTGTTGAACATGTTGACTGCGTTTGACGGTCATTCCTTCCGCCCTCATGGTATTCTCCCCGCCTTTCCAGTCCAGTTAAGTGGGAAGATGGTAGAGGTGGAGGTAGAGGTAGTTGATGCACCTCTCAATTATAAATTGTTACTCGGTTGTAGTTGGACCTATGATATGGTCACTGTTGTATAATTCGTGTTCCGTATACTTTTTTTCCTCATCAAGGGGAGATCGTGACTATCGACCAATTATCGTTTGCGTACTCTAGTCATAACGCATCCGTTGGACCGTCGATCCCTGTGATCAACAATTCTCAACCGACAACTGAGAATATCGGTGTTGGAATGTATTCTCCCCTCATGGGTAATTTCGACTTCTCGCCAATGATTCACCATGTTTACACGATGTCTAGTAGGCCCGCTTCTGCAGGGAGGTCCATTCCTTTCCCCACTTCCTATTTTAGTGATCCATGGACCCTACCTTCTTTGACTTTGTCATGTGAAGAATAGTTACATGATATCATGTCTATGCCACTATTGACATCAGAGATTGTGTATCTACCTGTTCTTGACTCTTCTACCGATCCTGATCCTGTTACCTCACAGACGAACGAGGAGGATTCTGTTCTTAGGCCTATATGGGCCTATAGGATCCTGTTCGCATGATTTCTTAGATGAGACTTTGCCTTTGGATGAAGCCATCCTCGAAGCCATGAATGGTTCCAAGAGACCTTGGGATAATATGCATCATCGATCCTATTTTCTCCCAAGTCTTGAAAGAATTGAGCAAGATGAATTTCGGTCTACCTTGAGTGAGATAGTCGGTCACGTCGTAGTTCCACTTGATATGCACAACATTTATGCTGAAGGAAATATGGCGAGTATTTCTCCTACCATCTTGATCGATATCTCTCATACCCCTGGCAAGATTGAGAACGTAAATATAGGTGCAGATTGTTCGCCAGAAGAAATTTTGATCTACACCGATCTCTTCAAATAATTTCAAGATGTATTTCCTTGGTCATATGAAGAGATGCTAGGGATCGACCCTTGGATTGTTGAACATGAGATTAGAACTTACTCGGATGCTAAACCTATCCGACAATGTCTTAGATTTGCGAATCCTAGGAAGGCCCTTGCTATTAAGGCAAAGGTGGAGAAAATGCTTAACGTTGGCTTCATCTATCTGTTTCCCTTGACCAAATGGGTATCCAACCCTGTTCTTGTGAATAAAAAGAAAGGAACCATCCATGTGTGTATGGACTTTCGCGACTTGAACAAGGCCTGTCCTAAAGATAACTTCCCCACGCCTTTCATTAATCATATTCTCGATGAGTGTACAAGAAGCAAGATATTTTCTTTTATGGACGGATTTTCAGGCTATAACCAAATCCAGATCAAACCTGAGGACCAACACAAGACAAAATTTATATTTCCTTGGGGTAATTTTTCATACTGGAAAGTGCCTTTTGGCCTTAAAAATGTCAGAGCAACCTTCCAATGTGCCATGAGTTTTTCCTTTCACGATCTCAAGAACATAGTTGAAGCCTACCTGGATGATCTTGCTACTCACTCTCGCAAGAGAGTGGATCATGTTATACACCTTCGGCTAGTTTTTGAAAGATACCATTACTATAGAATCCGGTTAAACCCTCATAAATGCATCTTTTGCATTAAGTCAGGTTGTCTCTTAGGATTTTTAGTTTTCGAGACCGGTATCATGGTAGATCCTCTTAAGGTTGAGGCAATACTTTAGTTGCCTCCCCCGTGCACAATTAGACAACTTCAAGGTTTACAGGGGAAAGTTAGCTTTCTACGTTGTTTCATAGTGAATTATGCCAATATCACTAAGGGTTTCATGCGCCTCTTGAAGAAAGACACCTCCTTTATCTGGGATGAGTGAGCCCAGGAGTCTTTTGACGCTTTGAAGAAAGCCTTGGTATCGACCCCTCTACTGAAATCTCCTGATTACAGTAGAGATTACCTGCTGTATATTTCCGCGTCTGCAGTGACGATTGGTATGGTTCTAGTTCAGGAGGATGATGAGATCCATGAGCACGTCATCTACTATCTCAGTCGAAATTTTGTCGATCTTGAGCTTAATTACTCTCACGTTGAAAAGCTAGCTTTGGATGCCGTTCACACAGTCCAACGATTACATCACTATATATTACTTTGCAAGACTACGGTGGTTGCCGATGTCAATCTGTTTCAATACGTCCTTACTAGACGTATCATCAGAGGGAAATATAATAAATGGATTGTCATATTACAAGAATTTGATCTCGACTTTGCTTCAGCCAAGTCCAAGAAATCGCTAGTTTTTGCAGAGTTAATATTCGATTTTCCATGATTAGATGAGGATGTTATCCATGTTGATTCGTTTGCAGATGAACACATTTTCCTTGTCTCGTCGTTCGACCCCTGGTATGGAGACATTTGTTTATATCTTCAAACCTTGAAGTTCGCACATCATCTCTCACGAGATGATCGACGATGCGTTCGATACCAAGCCAAAAAGTATACCATCGTCGATGACACTTTATATCACTAAGGAGTAGATAATATCTTGCATCATTGCTTAACTCACGAGGAAGCCGAGTCAGTCCTAAACGATTGCCACAAAGGGGCCTGTGGTGGTCACTTATTCGGGCTTGCAACAACCCAAAAAATCCTACGAGCCAGTTATTTCTGGCCTACTATCTTTAAAGATTGTATCGAAGTGGTTAGGAAGTGTCACCCCTACCAGGTGTTCACTCAAAAAATGCACTCTCATCCAGCCCCTCTTCACCCATTCATTACCGTTGGTCCCTTCACCAAGTGGGGGGTAGATTTTGTCGATTGCAACCCAACTTCAGCTGGGGGGAATCAACACATTATCATGGCCATCAACTACTTTTCTAAGTGGGCCGAGGCCATGCCTACCATAAAATCCGATGGGAAGACTGTAGCCGTCTTCGTGTTCAACCAAATTATTGCTCGGTTTGGTATCCCGAGTGACATTGTCACTGATCATGGTAGTCACTTTCAGAATGAAATGATGGTAGAACTAGCATCTAAGCTGGGGTTTAGACATGGTCATTCATCCCCTTATTACCCCTAGGAAAATGGACAGGTAGAGGCTGTCAATAGGTCTCTCAAGACCATTTTGAAAAAAACTGTCAGTCGGAGTAATTCCAATTGGCACATCATGCTATATCCCGTGCTTTGGGCATACCAAACCTCGGTTAAGACTGCCACCGATTTTTCCCCTTTTTAGTTAGTGCACGATGTGGAGTCGATCCTTCCTATTGAATGCAAAATCCCTTCTCTCAAGTTGGTAGTCGAGATCCTACTTGACACTTCAAATTTAGAGCGACACCTTGTGCACCTAGAGAGTCTTGACGAGCAGCGTCGAGACACATTTATGACTATCAAGGAAAACAAGAAATGTGTCAAGGTTCAGTACGACAAGTCTGTTTGTCCCCGGTTGTATGCTGAGGGTGACTTGGTCCTCTTGTATGATCAAGCCAAAGAACCTCTAGGGGCAGGCAAGTTTAAACCCATGTGGCATGGTCCTTACATCGTGCGATGTGTCCTAGAAAAAGAAGCCTACAAATTAGAATATTATGAAGGGAATAAGTTGGCCAAGCCTAGAAATGGGCTTTACTTGAAAAGGTACTACACTTGAGCCCTAGGATTGGGCGAAACTCTTTGTATACTAATGTAAATTTATTGTATATACATCTATTCTCTTCTTTTCTTTTGCCTTTAACATTCTTATCGAGTTTTCCCTTTGTTGGCAGATGTCAATGGAGTCTTCATTCTACCTAGGATTCGCAGACGAAGCTAGTCGTCATACACAGAACTTGGTTTCTGCCACTTGGGTGGTTTACTCACCTGAGGGTCTGATGGTATCTTCTAGTGGCGCATGCCTAGGGCCATCCACGAATAATGTGGCCGAATATAGCGCCATCATAGAACTTTTGTGCAATTCTATCTCACATGGAATTCGCTCTTTAGAAGTTCTCTTGGATTCCTAGTTAGTAGTATGTCAGTTGAACGGTCATTACCGCGTGCAGGATCCTACTTTACTCTGTCGATTCTTACAGGTACATATTTTAGAACGACAATTTGATTTTATTACATATTATCACATTCCTAGGAGTTCTAATCATGTATTTGATGCCTATGCTAATTACGTTTTAGATTGGCATTTGTCACATTAATAAAGAAAAGAAAGCCATTAAATCAATGTACACATTGTAAGATATAAGTAAAGCCAAAGATTCCCTTTTTTTATATATTTCAAAATATGTTGTTTATATTACAAAATTGGGGCTAAAACCCTCAATACACATATACATCTGGTATACATATCCTACGATATCTATGCTTGTGGCTCCGGATGTGTGTCATGATAGAAAACCATGACATTTTTGAGAAATCGAAAGAGTCATACCCATGCTCTAGGTACACCAACCACCTGTCCCTGCATGGCTTCAGGTAGATCCTCTACCTGAACCATAGGAATCCTCTATGCCAAACAAGACAGGTTTCCTTGCACCTTTTGTAGGACTCTCTCCGCTTCTCCTCCCACCACCTCATCTCCCCAATTCCTCCATCTATGTCATAGAAATCCCTCTGGACATCGCAGACCCATGTCTGCGATTACACAAGTGTCTAGTTAATACTCAAACACCATCCCAAAAATATTTTTGTTCCTTAAATACAAAAATACAAAAATATAAAAAAAATGAAATATTTAATTTTTTTTTACCTATATCACCATAGGCGGCCCCTGGTGGAAGTGGTATATCAGGATCTCCTTGGAAATTGTTCCCCGCATAGGGATAATCGTCCAGAGCAATGATCTTCCGCCACCACCAGAAGAAAAAATCATAGTTGTAGGCTGTTGAAACCCTACCTCCCACCTGCCCTCTTATAACCTCGAACCATCATACCATGGATGGATCACGTGGTCCTCTAGGAAGAACCTCCACTCTAGGTCCCAGACCTTAACAAAGGAGACCCGCGTACACCGAAAATCTGAATTTACGCCCTCAAAAACTAAAAAATGGAAACTTAATTCAAAAATGTAATCCATTGAATTTGAAGAGGATGATATGAAGAGTTACCTGATCCAGACGGTTCATGATTTCGTTGCTCAATGCTCCTGCAATTGCCATTTGAATCTTGGAGATATTTTGGTCCAAATTACACTATTTGGGTAAAAATCAAAATGATACAGTAATTTTCTATTTTATTACTATTTATAAGCTATTTTTACCCACTTTATATAGTTTCATGCTATTGTTTAACCTAATGGACTAATTCGAGAGTGGTTTTGAGCTGGTTTGTTGTAGTTTTGACTCAGTTTTCTTGCGGATTTCAACGTCATGATTGGCTGTTCGTCACCTCGGGCAGGTATTTTCATAACCTAACATATAGGATAGGTATCCACTCCATCATGCATTTTTGCATTATCCTTCAACTACCACATTTTTACGCCTTAGGTACGAACCCATTTGTTGCGACAAAAAACCTTTCGTCTGTTATAAATAGTGTCGCTAATAACTGGTAGAGACTTACCAAACATGGGTGCCCTAGTTAGATCCCCTTTGTCATTTGGTGCCCATGTCGAGTTTTTCTTTAGGACTGGGAGTCCATTATAACTTGATACATGACCTTATGATGTGCCTCATTTCTCATTCATGCATATACAGCCTTATTCCTTGCAGAATCCCAAAAATAAGTCTTAGTTAAGCTCTTTTCTGACTCGTCTAAAAACCAGAAAGATTTCCGAGTGATTTGTCCTCTTCACACTCGTTAAACTGGATTTGAAAGGTCATGAATCTCAGTTATCAAAAATAGAAAAGATTGCCGAGTGAACTTGTCTTTCTTCACACTCGTAAATTGAATTTGAAAAGATGTCTATTTGGCACAAGTTTACCCCTTTTTCACACCAAATAGACTAAAAGACATAAAAAATGATATTTTTTGGCGTTAAGTTGTGATTGCATCTCATGCCCTCACTTGCATTTGAGCCTTTAGCTAGTTCTTGCTTTGCATTATATACCATTTCCTAAGCAGTTTTGCATCCTCAACCAAGCAGAGCCTTGTTTATATGCTTCATAATTTGACACCCTATACCCTGGAGGAAACATCACCCCGAGTGTCCATCTCCCGCCTTGCATTAAGCATAGGTACTTTCCACTACTGGAACTAATTTTTCTTACTTGCGACACTCGTTTCCTCCTCTGTATCATAGCATTCATTTGTTATGAAAAAACAAAAAAAGACGGACGAGAAGGGAGTACAATATTATAATTGGCAGCAGTCGTGTCGCCTTTGAACAGAGAAAAATTTTATTGAGTCCTTGTGTCATCATAATTTTGGGTTTAGCATGAACTTAGGAAGCTGATCTCATTACAGAGTTTTATCTACTGACTGGTTACTCTTCCAGTCCCTATAGAGGACATTATTGATGCCTCTTACATCTAATAGTCACATCATTTAGCTTATGCTACCGGAGTCCACCATATGTCTCATGCTCTTGTTAAAAGGAAGTTTATCAACTTGTGTCGGCTACTCCTCAAAAATCTTGACTTTGTATGTCGGCCATATCCTCAGTTTGTCTTAGAATCACATGATACTATGGTCTTATCATGCACCCTAGCCCTACTTGCATCATCGGTAGGTCACCTTGAACCCAACAATCGACATTTCATCATTGGTCATTGACTGGGTGGTTTCCCTTGTGTTCGACGGTAAGAAATCTATTCACACTTCGAGATTCATGCAGTGTCATGGATGCCATTATCCTTATTGGTCATTTACTCTCATTTTTCAGTAGTTTTCATCATTGGCTGCTATTCAGAGGGTCTTTTTCGTGTAACGCTTGCATTTGATACACGTGAAAGATGCACAGGGTCGTTGGTTCGTGAACATGTTCTTCATCCGATATCCACCAAATCGTGAAGCTCCTAATTTGTTCCTCGTGCTGACTGATGAGAGATGCCTTAATGCTCTCCTTTCAGTGGGTCTCTTTCCATCAACTTCAGCTCATTTATTCTGGATATGAGACCTAGATTTTTATGAGTACCTTGAGGCTTGCAGTCATTAGTGGCAAGCTCTCTCACCATTGACATATGGGAATACATCAATGTATCCTGATCAACGGATTTCTCGAGTGTTCGACACCAACTCCTTTATTCAGACTTGTAGGAATGTACTCAGTGCCTTGATACCTACTTTCATTATTGGTAGGTTGTCTCACGTTTGTTAACGGTATACCTCAATGATCGGTAATCAAATGATGTCTCATTATGTTCTACCTCAAATCCTTTATTCATATGATGTAGACTTGCACCCTTGGCGGATAGTGTAGAAGACTTGAAGACATCACTATGTGGCCGCAACTTTCCTGAGCTGTTACTTCCCTTTCATTGGACCTGCACCTGTTCGACTTTAGTGATCATGGGAGATCAAATTGCACTCCATGGTATACAAATATCTTCATATTGGTTTTGAGACTGGTTTCACTGGGCCTTGTTCATGACTATGAAAACTTTTGGCATATAACCGCAATTGTATCTACCTATTCATTGCCACAAACACTTATTTGGTATATTTTCCACATGGATCTGCATTGTATTTTTGGCAGCCATGTATGTAAAGTCAGTACAAAATGTAATGAGAAATTGAGTTCGTCCAGATGGTTCTCTACCACTCCACTCCTGGGTTATTTATAATGTATTTCAACCATCGTAGATACTCCTCTGATCTCACACATTAGGGGGCATCGGTTATAGCAAGATTTTTCTCACCATTGCTATCTTGCACAGAGGGCCTTTTTCCATTTCCCTATGCAGGCTTATCATCCCTTTTTGATGAATCTAGAGCGAAAAATACACATTTTTCTACATATACACACCCTATCAGCTATACGACAAGCGTATACGCAGGCTTCTCCACTACAACCAGTGTACATCGGGATTTGTGCTAGAAAATACAAAAATGGAGTCAGGTTTCCATGTCACTACATGAGATATCTGATCTTTGGCCTTCCATATACTAGAAACGTTCCGAATTGACCCTTAAGTTGCATTTTGAAGGATATAAAAGCACAATTCCGAGCTATGGAAAAGAGGAGAAATCATTCAAATTTGAGAGAAAAGTTACTCTAGAGAAATTACTTCATATTGAGTCTGCATCCCTTTGTCCCTCAAGTCTGAACACAGTGTTCAACCCCCAAGCTCTCTCCCTATTGTTGAGATAACCTCATTGTCTCTCTCCTTTGAGCTTGCCTTTGGTGGAGGATTGAAGTGGTGGAGGCCCAGGTTGAAGGAACTTGGTTTCTTGGTTTCGAACCATGTCGACACAGAAGTCTATAATGTTGTTACTTCTGTTGATCAATTATTAATAGAAATACTCCTTTCCTGTCCTATTGGTATCATGCAAATATATGATTACTATCCATGGGCATGTTTGTAATGTTTATTAATGGGTTATGTTATCTAATGTGCTAACCCATTTATATTATCACCATGTACTTACTATGCTTGTTTGTTAAGAAATTATCGCGGTTATAAATCTTTGGGTCGAAGTGCTCAACGGTGGAACATCATCAAATGTTGGATTGAGGTAGGCATATTTATTATCTTGCAAATTAGTTTATATAGCATACAATGGAATTGATTTGATTTCTGTAGTCATACCTGTCTGTCGTGGTTTACCCTTGGCCATAGAGAGTTTTTCCCTCGTAAGAACAGAGATGAGCCAGAAATTGAACATTGTTGATAATACACCAACAATTAAAAACAACCAATAGTATCCCCGATGGCTATAACAGTTTCCTCTATCAAAACCCTGTTTGAGAAATCAAGGGTTTTCTCTGTGGACCAACACAGGGATACATGGAGTCGACTCCCATTATCAAGTGAGAACCTCTGAGACCAATGGTGCACACACAGGGTATACCACAAATAAATTCACAGACATGGTGATAATCCCATGATAGGAGAGATTATGAACAAAGAATCAAGGATTCATTCTGGTCCTGTGACAACCCTTAGAACACATAGGGTATAACCCTTGTGGTTTCCTAATCAACCTAAGAATGCTGAGATAGGACAGAGCCGAGAAATAACAATTAGCTTAAGCAACCCATTTGGAGAAACAACCATCACAACCCACTGTGCAACATTAGTAGCATGAAGAAACTCATATCTAGGTAAAGCAAAGTGCAGTGACACAAGGTGTTTAAAACTAGTAAACCCCATAAGGGCAAAAGGCTAGGCATGGAATATGAATGCGTGGAGACAACCAACCACTCTAAACCAAATAAAACCCTCCTACTAAAACCAATAAGGATGACATAGAGCCTTTATGGCTACCAACACTCAGAATGACCAATAACTCTATGAATTCAAACTTTATTGCAATGAAAACCACCAATGATTCAAAAAATATCACCAATCAACACAGTTTCCCGACCTAAGGAAAGCACAAACCCATACATACCGAGCCACTATCTATTTCATAACCAGAGCAAATTCATGGATGGCCAAAAATACATACCTGTAACCAAGAGCACCTTAAAAATGAGAATTGGCTGAGTGGATCTCCCTTTGGGTGAAATTCGGAGGCTAACCACAACAAACAAAGTTGAACAATAACTCGACTAGGGTGGCAACCAGTGGAAAGAGTAAGGGTGACGTCCAGTAAATGCATGTCGCCTCCACCCCCAGTCAATTAATTCCTTAGTGTTAGCACTAGAAGTCACCCTTAGATTGCATAGAAGGTAGCCCAGTACCCATCATTTTATACAGTAAATGTAAATGAGTTTTAAGATGCCAAATAGAGAAGATTCAATGAAAATAATGTTCTAACTCAGAAATCTGGACTTGTATGCGCAAGCAATTGATGCCTTGGATCAACTTCAGTCAGTAAGTTGGATTAAAGGTGAGTAGGAGGAAGAATTTGTTGAGAAAAGTGTAGAGGTCTGCCATGAACATCAAGGCTTCTGACAGCCTAAGGAAGAAAAACTTAAACACAAGATCCTCTTGGATTCAAATTTCAAGGAAACTGAAAGAATTCATAACAACATTATAATCAAACATTCATCATGATACAGTCACAACAATCCATGTGAATCAGTCAAGCATGAACTCTCTCAGTATCAGAGGAAAACAAGATGGAGTAAGAAAGATGACTTAGATTAATCAAGAAGTCTCAAATCAAGACATAACCAAAGAACCAATGTTCTTCATCAAAATATTGCAATAGCAGGGAGCCTAGCTCAACCATTCGACCTTAACAATATATCAAAACTGCCTATATATTCTAGAAATGCTACAAACACCAGGAATGTGATCAGATCCCCACATTCAATGTTTCAAATCGATGCCTACTCTATTAGCCTATGCAGGCCTTCTTATGTCAGACATGAGGCAGACTTAGTTATGTGCTTTGCAGGAAAATTTGTCCCTTGGGAAACTTCGGATTGACAATCTGCCCTCATGAGAACTCTCAATATTCTTTCCATATATGGGGTGAGACGAGGTCTCAACTACCTTCCCCATTTCCATTAACTACCTTCATCAGGATCGGGATGAGGCTTGACATCCATGAATGTTCCAATGGGTGCCCATAACTTTTTTGAGTCAATCCCGACACCTCGAGGCCATGCATATCTTCTTCTGTGACCAATACAGACGATTTTGGCCTTTGACTCAACTCCTCTCCATCGCTCCTTCTTCAATGTGACCTAGGGCCATGACCCTATACAATTGCAAGATTGCGGGCGCGACCAAGGGTGGCTTGAAAGCAAACCAGTTTTGTCCCTACAATTCACCATGAACCCCCATGCACCCCTTTCTAAAAACCATGGTTTTGATTGTGGCCTGCTCTTGAAAATTTAAATATGTGCACACCTTCTGACACCACAATGGAGTGCGACCATTGATATTGTGATTTGAGATGAGTCTTTCTGATCAATGGCCCAGTTCTGGCGCCTTTTAGATTGATGGATCAGATTTTCTCTTTTCAAATTGACAGTCGAGAACTGCTTCGCGATTCGGGCTTCAGACTTCGAGAAAATAAAAAATCAAACCTTTTCCTTCAACTTCTTTTACCTAGAGCTATGGATCTGACAAAGCATGCTCTTGAATCGAATGACTGAGAATCACTTCGACGCTTCAACACTTCGGCAATTCCACACACTTCTCACTTTGAAACTCCCGAAGCTTATTTCCCTGAACACTTGGATCAACTGCCACCTGTCCCTTTAAATATCAACGACTCATGCTCTCTTCAAGCCTTTTCCTCCGGCGCTATACTTAATGCAACTTTTAAGATTATGAATGCCCGCGAGCTGTTAATCTGAACTCCACATGGAATTATCGCCATTGAAAGCTGAACCTACCTTTTTGCTTGATTCGAGTCTAGAACGAACCGCTCTGAGTGTCGCGTTTTGATCCTATGGATGTGGTATGTGTAAAAAAAAACTTGGATGATTGGATAGGGGCTGCAAAAATAGGGAGACCGGGGCACTTTAAACACATAAGGGGGAAAACGAAAACAATTTTACAAGCCTAAGGGGAAAAACCTTAAGAATTGGTCTGTGAAAGGAGAGAGACAGGGAAAAACATAGACTTAGGTAGAAACAAGAAACCCACAGGAATCTGACAAGTTTGTGTGATAAAATTTGGCTCCACAGGGGATGGCATGCTCCCTGCAAGCTACCAAGAACAAGTAGTTCCAGTGCCTTAGCTGTTAGGTTATGGAGTCACTTATAAAAACAAAAAAACAAAATAAAAATAATATTTACAATGTCATGGGAAGCCACTCATGGCTTAAGTAAAACATTTCTTCAAAAAATGCCCATTTATTGGGCTAGCAAAAACTTCAGCATCCTCCAAATCCTGCAACTTGTAAGTGTTATTTGAAAAAAACTCATAAAATTTGAAGGGGCCAATCCATAAGGCCTCAAATTTACCATGCTTTCCTTTATCTCATTTAGGTGCATCCTGTTGATATTATGGTAGCTACGGGAGGTATTTACCTCCACGTGTAAACCTGATGAGAATAGAATACTCCAGAAAGCAAGAAGAAACACTAATGAGTTGGCTAATAACCCTAGAAGACTTGTTGTCTCAAGAAGATAATTTATATTAGGTTATTAGCCTCCAAGAGAAGAAGTCAGCCATAAATAATAATAATATACTGAACAGACAAGAACCCAGAAGGAGAAGTCGGCCCCAGTAAGTCCGCCGGAACCACTATAAATACAGGGCACCGGTCTCTCATTTGACACATCTCAGTAGTTGCAGAGAGCCAGTTCTACATAATGCAGTTGCAGTCTTGTGTGCATGTTTGGAGGAGAGCTGCTGGTGCAGCTGCTACAGCTGGGAGTTACGTTTTGGCTTGGACTATCTCTTGGCTAGGTTTTGGACTATCTGATCAGCTCTTTGTGATGCACTATCCTTGGGGAAAGGTGTGGTACCCTATGTATGGCTATCTAGCCTAGGGTTTGCTTCCAGAATGATTTTCTTTCAAGGTTAAGGTGCTCAGAGGGTGGCTTTGTCCTATGGTTGGGTGACAAGCTTATTGTCGATGGTAAAACGTGCAAACATCCTTCATATTCTAATAGGTTATGGGCCCACACCTCCTTCATCCAGTCTAAATGTTGGAAGGAAACATAGCCGCTAGGATATTGAGCTTGCTGAGGAACTGCCACTAGGGTTACTAGTAGAAGCTGCTTCCAAGACACTGACGCTAGGGTTACTAGCAGGGGCAGTTGCAAAAAACCTAATCCTCTTGTTGAGGCACCTTAAGTGAATGGATTGACCTAATCTCTGGATAGATCAATGTGCTCTAGCCTAATGCATCTCCTAGTACTCTCAGAAAGCCAAGACGTGAAGTTTGAATGTCTGGTCAAATCTAGGGTTGACCAAGTCAAGCAACCATGACTTACTCTATGAATTTAGAGGACAAGTTAGATGGAGCCTCTAACTTCAAAATAAAGTACTGGATATCGTGAAAGGAAAGATCATGAATCTAGAGTTTGAAGAAGGGAAAAGAGAAGGAACCACAAAACATTGCAGCTATGGAGAAGTTCAAAGACAGTGATATCAATGATATGAGTATCATAGTGGAATCCATAAAAGACCACTTGATACCCTACATCTCCCATCGTGACTCATCGAAGAAGATGTATGATGCCCTAACAAATATCTTCTTAGTTATAAACATTGGACAAGTAATGAGTCTGAAGAATGAGCTCCGTGACATGAAGATGAATGATGACGACAACATAACATCATACTTTGTGAGAATCTCTCAGTTAAGAGATCAGCTACAATATATTAAAGAAATCATCTCAGAGATGGAGTTGGTAAACATAGTACTCAATGGTCTTCCCAAGACGTGGGATGCATTTGCTGCAATAATGAACACAAGAAAGGAGTATCCGACATTTGAAGAACTTTGGACTTGCTGTGCTGAAGAAGAATCAAGGATGAATGCAAAATAGAAACCCCAAAAGAAGTACGATGATCAAACCTTCACAACAATATTCAATAACTCTAGGAACAAAAGGAATTTTGGTTCAAGGAGGAAGCCAAATCAAGAGAAATACATTTCATAAGTACAATGCTTCAACTATGGTCACTACAAGAATCATTGTCTCGAGCTAAAGAAAAGGAAGGAGAAACACGATGCATCAATTGCCGAAGAAAAGGAACCTACAAAGAAGACTAAGCAGGATGGAAGAGACTTCTTCTTCTAAAGGTAACATAACTCTTCTTATTTCTTGTACATATCCTATTTTCATCATCTTTGTACATATCTTGTATATCTATCTCTTGGAAGATAATGTGTTCCAAGAAGAAATATACCTATGGAAGAAAAACAAGATAAGAATGGATATCATTAGATAAAACACATGAAAGGATGAAATGCAAATCATGTGGAATCTATTGCAAGATAAGCTGAATCAATCATGAAGAGACTCAGAAGAAGCAAAGACAGAAAGAAGTCAACAATCGAGAGGAAATTGGAAAAAGACTTATGACGTTTTGTAGAAGACAACAAGACAGAAGCATGTAATCTGTTAGACAAGAGAGCCAATTATATATTGCAGAAGACAATAAGGATGCAGATGGAAGCATGGACTCAGTTAGATGGAGGGAGCTGATTATATGCACTCATACATGAAGCAAGGATTAGGAGGGAGCTAATCCTATGATCCATTGAAGATGATGAAGTATATATCCATGATAACAGCCATGAAAGATAGTACGTATTATTCAAAGAGAATCCTTAAAGTATCCCTGCTTGTCCATCCACATCCGTGATCCTATGATGGANAGAATCACAAGATTGTCAGCCTGATATAAACTCAATAAAAGCAATCAAGAAGAGGAACTTAAAGTCATGATGAAGAATAGTGTATGGAAGACTTATGAATGAAAGCATTGCGAGATCCAAAACTAGAGGTTCTCCCAGATGGAGGGAGAAGACTATGATGATTACTTGTTCCAGTAAACTAGACTTATCTCTACATGAGTCATTATATCATCCTCAACATCCATGAGTTGGAGTTCTACATCAGATGAATGCAAAGAATGTTCTCCAGAAAAATTGAATAAAGAGCAATATCAAGACTTTGAGGCATACTAGAAAGAGACCCTTGTATGCAGAGAGAAGAAGATAATTTGGTGGAGAACCTCTAGTGCACAACAGAAGCGTGGTGAAGATTTCCTATAACATCAAGATGATTACTTAGTAGATCAGATCTCATGATGACAGAAGAAGTGCCACATGGATATGTTCCAGTTTTCCAACA
>JASDQU010102308.1:359623-374234 GCA_032191745.1 Picea mariana | reverse complement strand
TTTTTTTTTTTTTAAAGAGATGTCCTTCCACATTACTTCTATAAAATAGTAATTTTTTGATTTTGAATTGTCATTCTTCCTTTTTGGATTAGATATGATTTAATCTCATTCATGAAGTATATGTATACTACTTCTTTAAAAAACATTGTTTTCTTTTAATAAAGAGATGTATTCTTTCCACATTATTTTTAATAAAATAGTAATATTTTTTATTTAAAAAATTGTCGTTTTTCTATCTAAACATACTTTAGTCATTGTAAACATTAATGGATATATGTATATTACGTCTAGAAAAATATGATTTTTTTATTAAAAAAATTCTCTTTCTACATTACTAATATTTTGATAAAAAAATACTTTTTTCTTTAAATAGACATGCTTTAGTAATTTTATTATCTTTATGAAAAACAATGATTCTCAGTCCACCTTATTCTAGAAAAATACTAATATTTTAATAAAGATTGGTACATGCTTAATCATTTTATTATTTTTATAAAAATTATGTACATAGATTGGTACATGCTTAATCATTTTATTATTTTTATAAAAATTATGTACATTATTCCTACAAATTAAATATTTAGAAATGGAAAAATGTAATTGACATAATATTATTAATTTTATTTACATAAAGAAAAAACCCAAATAATACAAGTTTAACTTTTTGCTAAAGGAGTATAAAACACTAATGCTAATTTACCCACTTTAGAAAATTAAAGGGTCACAATCCTTCACAAGTTCCTAAAAAAAAACACACTTATTTTCATATGAGGGTGTTATTAGTCCTCGCCAAAAGAATAACTATAACAATGAATTTTCCATTTATCTTCATATTATTTTTCCTTTCACATTATATTTGTGTGCTAAATGTAATATTTAAAATAKGAAATAAACACATATAAATTTAATATAATAAAAWTCTTGTTTTCTAAAATCTGATTGGCCAATTTGTTTGAGGTTTTGTTTCATCCTTCATGTCATTCAATGTCACATTAATATGAAATATGATGTCATCATCCTTGTTATTTAGTTATGGAGTGTGTCGGCCAAAAAATTTAGATTTGTGGATTTGAAAGACTTTATGTTGTCGCGACATGTTTGGTATGACCAAATAGATGTTGTTGTGACGATAGTACCTTTCATGCACATTCTCCTTCTCCAACAAAAAAATGATATTGAATATCTTTCAGACACTACTAGGGTTGGAATTTCAAACCGATACTTCCCGCCAAATTTGACAATTTTGACACCTTCATTTTCCATTCTAATAATTTTAAAGAAGAATGTTGACGGTCATGATTTTTTTTTCCATATATGATGGGAAGATCGCCTCGTGATGGGAAAAGATCCCCATGATGAGTATTTTTCCCATAAAATTCCATCACACTAATTCTAATTCACCTACTTTAGAGAATTAAAGGGTCATAATCCTTCACAAGTTCCTGAAAAAAACACACTTATTTTCATATGAGGGTGTTATTAGTCCTTGTTGAAGGAGGAGCTATAACAATGAATTTTCCATTTAGCTTCATATTATTTTTCCTTTCACTTTATATTTGTGTGCCAAAAGTAATGTTTAACATAGAAAATAAACATATATATTTTTAATATAATATTTTTTTTTTCTTCTAAAATTTGATTGGCCAATATGTTTGAGTTTTTATTGCATCCTTCACATCATTAGATGTCGCATTAATATGACATATTATGTCATAGTCCTTGTTTAATTAATTATGGAGCGTGTGGGATTTTTTTTTGGATATGTGGATTTGAAAGACTTTATGTGGTCGCGACATGTTTGGTATGACGAGACAAGTGTTGTTGTGAAAATTGTACCTTGCATACAAATTCCCCTTCTCCAGGACAAAAATGATATTGAATATCTTTCAAACACCACTAGGGTTGGAATTTCAAACCGATACTTTCTGTAAAATTTGACAATTTTGACACCTTCATTATCCATTCTCACAATTTTAAAGAAGAATGTTGATGGTTATGAAATTTGTTTTTCCATATGTGATGGGAAGATCGTCTCATGATGGAAAAGTATACCAATGATGAGAAATTGTCCAATAAAATTCCATCCCTGGTGTTACACAATAAAATGTCATAGTTGAGTGTTACACTGTAAGTGTCGCAAGTGTCACAAAGTGACGTATGCACCTTGTTAAGTGTTGCATGCACTATCAAGTGTCATATGCACCTGACCAAGTGTCACATTCACTTTTATATGTGTCACAACCCCTTGACACAATGAAAACATTTGTCACAATCCATAAGTCATCTTGGAAGAAGAATCCCTCTCATATGACAGTCCAAACATACCTTTTCCTTTGCAATTTTGACCATTTTTTAGCATTTTAGAAGGATGATTCTCCCTTACCCATATTGTGGGGGCGCCAATGTTCCTATGGACTTGTTAAGGGAGAGACATGGAACATTATCTCTCACTAGGGGGGGCGCCAGTCTTGTTAGAGAGAATAATGGGATCCTCCACCTCTTTCTAAGGGCCATATCTCTTGGGATGAGGTTGGTTATGTTTGAATCCTATGCTATGGATCTATCTTAGGATACAAATCCCAACTTAAGGAGCCACATCCTCAACCACATCCTTCATTTTCTCATGGTGGTTGTGCCTCTCAAGCCTATATATTGAAGGTATTTCCAAGGTGAAGGGAGGAACATTAGAGGTATCAAACGTTTGATTCTGGAGGAAGCGTCATCATTTTTATTGAAATATTCATGCAAGGGATGTAAGAGGATATCTTGGATAAGTGACTGCATCGTCAATCATGATTTGTTGCCTTCTTTGGATTTCCAATTAATATCAACTTGGCCTATTCCCTTCAAGTTCATGCTTGTCTATTGTCGTTTCAATATTCATAGATAGATTTTCTTTGTATAATCATGTAGAGTAGAAGGAATAGTTTATTTTTAGTATTTTTCARTAATTCAATTGCATTGAGGAGCTTGGAGATCAAGCCCAAGGATTGGAGCAGTGAGGATCAACATTGCAACAAAGTATGCCACATCCTTCCTCTGTCTTGCTTGATTGATTGAGTTAGATATGTAGAAAAATTAGTAACCACTTGTTCACTTCTGTCTTTGGAAAAAATATAGGGGTCTTGGTCAAAAGGGGAGCTTAGCCTATCTATAGGGTAAGATTTCTCACAACATAAAAATGGCGACTCCACTGGGGAAGGACTTTGACTAGTTTTTCCTCTTTTTTGTCTTGAATCCTTTTCTTGTGATTAGATATTGCTTGTTTGATGATTATTTATGATATATTTCCCCTTCCCTCTTCCTCATTGAATATTTTAAACATCCATTGATTGAGTCTCTGTTGAGTCTGAGCTTGTAGAAGCCATTTTTTGAGATTTTTTAGAAACTGACACTCCCTTGCAATTCACACTAGGGCGCCATTAGCTTGATTGGTGCCCCTATTTAGTGCATACAGGGGTGTCATTATATGACGGGAACTCCCCCTAAGCCTCATAAGGGGCACCATAGTGCTATGTATATTTTAGAATAGGGGCGCCAATATCCTTTTTTGAGTGTTTTTTCCTGTTTTTTTCTTTCTTTTCTTAGTCTGATGTTGAGAGGAATTTAGCCCAGAGCCTCCTGATCTGTCTCTGAATTTTTTTGATTGAGAATTTGACATTTATTAGTCATTTTAATTTCCTTCTTTTATTTTGCAAATTTCTCCTAGTTGTGATCCCCTTGGGTTAACAAGATCCCCTAGTTCATCCTTCCTTTTAGTTCTTTGATCTTTGTCTCACAAAGCTTTCATATTGCTTGATTGTTTAGGAGTTTTCTTCAACTAGGGTTTTTAAAGGTTGATTGGTTTTGAGTCTCTTTGTGATGTTCTTTAGAACGTCTAACTTTTTGAATGATTGAAGACTCTCTTGTTTACCAAAACCCAACTTTGAATGCTCTTTCTCGCTGCTCATGTTTAAGGATTGTTGAGTGATTATATCTTTCTCTTTTTAATTGTTTGCATTATTTTAGTACTTGTTGACCTTTTGAGTCCTTGATTGAACAAGTTATCTCACACTTGGTTTCTCTCAGTTCTCGTCAGGTTTGAATGTGATTTGTTTGATTCCCTTTTTCTTCATTTTTGTTTGTGCCGAAAATTGATTTCTTTCATCTCATTTGAAAGTTGTGAAGAATTAAAGTTTTTGCATATCTCATTGTATTGAATCAAACGAAAATAATTTTTCATTCTAAATCTTTGGGTGGTTCATTTTTTATCTTATAACTGCATTCAAAGAGATTTTATATTTCTTTCTTTGAAATTTGTAATTCTTTGCTTGAAACCTCTTACTCCTTCCCATAGATATCTTTCATCGAAAGAAAATATTACATTTGCATTCATATTTTTATTTTGAAGCCTTCTTGGAGTCAAGCTTCACACATCATAGTTAAGTTGCATCTGTAATCCATTTTGAGTAACAAACAACCATAAAAGAAACAAGTGTGTAATCTAAAATCAACTAGACCTTTTCTTTTATAGGAAACCAACCAGTCTAGGATTTTAGGGCCTTGATTGTATGGTGGAGAGTAAATTCTCCAAGGCCACTTACATGACATTGTAGAATACTAGAAAGTGTTTGATATCAAGCAAAGCAATGAGGTCAAGAAAAACAATGATTTGATATCTCCCCTCTTTTGTTTTGCTAGTGGGACTACAACAAGTTCAGAGATTTGAAGAGTGCCAGGTCCTCAGGGTGACACCACTTCTTCTTAGTATTTGGGTCATGGATTTGTGTATACTATTTATAGTTCCATTTTCTTAGTCTTGACTATCGACTGGTTACCTGCCTATCCATCCATTACAAAATTGGTAAACATAGTTGTTTTTACTAGGTTTCTACATGGGTGAATGCAAGGGGGGTTCCTTCTTCATAAGTTTCCTTGTGATACCTGAGATAGATGTCTCATCACACTTACAATACCCATGGAAGGTTTCCCCATGAAATGAGGGTTACTTGCACCAGGAAGGGTTTTTTTGTGGAGGTCAGGTTAACTTCTTCTCATATCTTTGTTGACGACCTCATCTCTCGTCTCCGGAAGATCCCTACTTCCTTTGTTTGTTTTATCTTATCTCACAGGAAATTTTATAGTGTGTCTTCTTTGATTTAGAAATACATTAGGATTGGGTCTATGTCTATGGCGTCAATTCCTGGAACTATCAACGAAGAGACCCATTTTCCCAGGGAACTATTTGTTTTTCCTTCTATGGGACATATTGGTCCACCTTATATCACCACTTTGACTCTTCCTGGACTCACTATTGGGTTACCCATCTGGTTTTTTTCCACTCTGATTAACGCTAATGATCCTAGTGCTTCGTCTATAAGAACTTCACCCCAGGACCATCAACCTCATATCGACCCTATGCCTTCTTCCCCCATGTGGTCATCTCCCTGTTCTTCCTCTTCGCCTAGTGAAATCTCTATAGCTAGTAACTAGGTGAATAAGAAGAAGAAGAAAAGTAAGATTAAGAAGAAGAAAAATAATCTAGGGATAAAAATTCCAACCACTGTAGGACATGTTGGAAGCAATCAACCATATATTATTCATCATGTTGGGAGTGTTGATAATGTCGACAAGTCTACAAATATAAATTGCAAGCCCAAATTATCTTGTAGTATTTGTAAGGGTGACCACCTTCTTAAGGATTTCTCTGGTATTCCAAAGGTAGTAGAATTGTGGTCTCAGGGTTCTCAACCCACGTCATTAGCCACTACAACTCATGCTAGTGAAAAACCATCAACTAGTGATAATCAAGTTGGAAGTAAGAAAGGTAAAGTCAAAACTCCTTATTGGTTGTGTAAGGAGATGCACTGCACCTACCTTTGTCCTCACATGGATGAAGTTTCACATCTGTTGGAAAATATTGTYGACACCCAGCTGCAACTTTCCACATATTACCATAAAATCTCTCYCAACCCGCCATTGGTTGATGAACTGGTCAATCTAGTTCCATCATCGATTAATCTGATTGATCAACTAGTCAATCCGACTCCATCCTCAATTAATCTGGTTGATGAAGTGATCAGTCTGAGTACCTCCCCGGTTGATCTAATCCATCAAGTGATTGATTAAATATCCCCATCATTCAACACCACTCCTCATTTAAAGAGTGAGGATGTCTCTYAGGTCTTTCTTGTTACCGCAGATTCGTCGGAACAAGGGGGTAATTCACTCATCCTAATGACAACCCCTTCAAGCAATGGGATCATTTCCATTTATTGAAATTGTCTAATAGAACCTCATCTTCATTCTTATGTTCCTTTCRAGATAATGGTCGAATTGTTTGGTAGGTTCATGATACCTAACACTATAATAGATGAAGGTGTTCATTTTAGTATCATGTCCTTRAATTCTTGGCAAGATCTTGGTTACCCTCAAATTGCGTCGGTGACTTAGAATCTATTGACTTTTAACAAATGGATTAATAAACCTTTAGAGATCCTTCCTCAGTTACCTATTACTTTAGGAGGGAAAGCTATCTATATTGATGTGATGGTAGTCCATGACCCCTTGGATTTTAATTTTCTTCTCGGGTGAGACTATGTTTATGCTATGAAGGCTCTTGTGTCTACACTCTTTCAAGTGATGTGCTTCACTCACATTGGAAACATAGTGACCATAAACCATCTTTCATTCATTGGCCCTCATATTATGGTCAACCATCTGACTTCCATGAACATTCCTTACATTCCAGCAACATCTTCCTCATCACAGGTCAATTATGTGGCAACCTATCCCATGCATTCAACTCTAAATGAGAAGGAATATCTCTCTTATTATGATTTATATCCCGTAGTTGACATTTTGACCTCTTCGGTAGGGCTATTAAAGCCTGATCTCCCTATCCCTATCACAACCCTCGACTCTTATTCCTTCAAGAGTGTGGTTCTGCCATCTAGCGAAGATCTCTTGGAAGCCATGATTGAGGTTTGTCCCTTGACATGTAACCCTTCCATAACATTGTCCTCTTGGAAGCCATGATCAAGTACAGGTCAATGAGTATAGTTTTTCTGGTTCCAAGATCATTAAAAAATGAAACATAGGACCTCGAGCATAGTTTCTAGTTTCAATCTTGTGTAAAAATGAAACATGCCTCATGAACATAGTTCTATTCCTATGTCAATTGCGTTAAAACTGAAACAAACTCCTATGAGAATAGTTATTTTCCTATGTCAAGCTCATTAAAAAATGAAATAGATGCTCATGAGCATAGTTCATTGTCTCTATCAAGCTCGTTAAAAAATGAAATAGATCCACCTCCATTCGAGTCGAGTCTCACTCTGGATCGACTACTTGAACGTTCTTTTCCTTCGCCTAGTGAAATTGTTCCTATTATTAATGAGACGTCTAAAAGAGGAAAGAAGAAGAGTCACTAGAGGAAACAATGCTTGGGGGGCAGGTCTCCAACCTTTAGACATCATGTTGGATCAAATCCACTAGCTTCTGCCAAAGAAACTAGGGGAAAATCACCTCTAGAGAGACATGCTTCTAGGAGTGATCCTTTCTTGGGGGTTGTTCCCATCCTAACATAGTAGTTGTTTTATGGAACAAGCTTAGTATTTGTTATTTCTCTTGCTTGTAAATACATGAGAATAGGTTATTGAGTTTAGTCTTTGTTATTTATTGTGCTCGTTAATCCATGAGAATAGGTTACCGAGTATAATTTTATGTCTTTTTCAAACTCGTAAAAGCTATACGAAAAAGAAACTCTTTGGAGTCTCCTTTAATCTCTTTTCAGACTCCCTAAAAATGAAAATCTTTTCGAGTGAGCTTGATTCCTTTCAAACTCGTTAAAAGGTTTGAAAAGGCGTATTTCGAGTAGTACTTAATCTATTTTTTGACCTCGCGAGACTAATTATGAAAAATGACTACTCTAATCAAGAATTATTAGAAGATTTCTCCCCTTTATTTTTTTACACTTTTTTCGGGCTTGGGAGACTAAATTTATGAAAAATTCATCCATGGAGTCATCTTTAAGTTCTTTTTAGACTCTCTAAACATGAAAAACCACCAAGTTTTACCTTATTTGGGCTTACAAAACTCTGCATCGAAGGACCTGTTAGTCCCTAGACATACTACCACCTTTTTCCTCTTGATTTTCTGCTTATTCCTTCAGAAACGCATTCTAAGCCTATTTGCCTTTGTTGGTTTCACCTTTTTAACACTTTATTTCTCGTTTTGGTGTAATTTTTATTTCTTTAATTGGTTTTCATTTTCTTCTTATAGGATAATTTGAAATTGTACATAAAATATGTGTCACATTAGAGTGTTATTTCCTATTGGGAAACAAAATACATTTTCCTAATTCAAAAGCATAAAACAAAGTCCCTACCAGAATACTGTTATTTTGGTAGCACATGAGAAATCATTATTCCAAATGTGCTCCAAATCCGAGTTTCATTCCAGCAAACCAAAAATCATGCCAAAGGATTGTAAAAATGGTTATGGTACTCAAATGTATCTTGTTTAAATGATTGCTTGATCCCTATGCACAATTTTAATAACACGGATTAGAATCTGCTGACATTTCAAATCCAAATATCCCGCCACGAATTTGTTCATGCAAAGTGATGATTATTTCATTTTGAAGTTTTTTAAATAAATGAAAAGGTAGCTTAACATCATCTGCAATTCAATTATTTTTGCAATAGTTGTTCTATACAAATATTCTCAAAAACCCCAGTGAGTAGGAAACCCTAATTTTTATAGTTTTAGCTAAGATCATAATAAGTTTGGACAAGATAGAGTGAAAAATGTCACCAAAAAAGGGAGGGAACATTCTTAGATTGGAACTTGAAGGAATTGAGATACTCCAAGCCTAATAAGAAATTATGGAGAAGTTCATATAAGGGAAATGGTTTTGATTTTGTTGCAAATTCCAAAGGCACCATGAAGGAATTTGAAATATTTTTTCCTAGAATTTTGATGGCTTTCAAACTCGAGTGGGAGATGTTCTGATACATGTGACAAAGAATTCAAATGCAAAAACTTATCATTTCTTTGTTCGAGGAGAAATATGGTGGAAGAAGAATAAACTTACTACAGTTTCGTGTAATCGGTTTCTAGTGGAAGACCATCAAAACCTAGACTGGAGTGAAGGCATTCCAATTAAATGAAAAAGAAGTTGATTTGGAAACAATTATTTCTTTCAGTAGGGTTCGAGGAACAAGAAGAGGATTTTCGTGTATCAAGGCACACTAGATCAAGCAAGAGAAAACTTGTGTTACAGTAGGGACCAAGGAAAGAGGTAGGAAACAAATCATATCAGTAGCAGCCCATAAAATTTGGTGTCTCAGAGGTAAAAGAAATAGGAAAAAAAACTGACTTCATTTAGTTTGGAGCATGAGATAAACAAGATCAAAATCCCTATACCTTTTCTAGAACTAATGAATACTGAATCTTTCAGAAAACCAATTCTGAAGGTTTTTTAACCTTTTTCTTAGGTTACTTTTTTTTACATAGTAAATATAAAAGATGAAAACCCTGCTATCATTGTTGGTCCCCATATTGAATATTTAAAGAAACAAATTTATGAGCTTGAAATGCAGAATTCAAGGATACAAAAGAAGGTTCCAAAAATTGTAGGAATAGTACAGAAAAAAGGACTCAAGAAAAAAAACATCAAATTGTATTATAGCAATGGTGTTCTTAAAACCAAACCGAAATAGGGGAGACTTCTAAAAAACATAGTTTCAGATGCATAAGAAGTTTTTTCACTAGGGTTTCAACAGATAAATCAAGTACGGGGAAATAAACATGAATTACAATCAGTATTTACATCTCAAGAATATGCCCAGGTTGCAAGAATAGATAATGTAATGATGGACAAACCTGCTCAAAACTATTTACAACAGAAGTTGAAAAAGATGCATAATTTTCATGTAGGTGATTGTTTTAGTAGTCGTCTTCTGACGAGTCTCCCATGCAAATGGTGAAGAATTAGGAAAATCCATTCAAAAACCACTTGCATAATGGGCCAAATTAGGTGACACTCAAGTCTTTTCTAAAAAAAAAATGAATCGTTTAGTAGGTACATGTGTAACTTTGGGATTAAATTTTCCATATTTGTTGATTTTTTCCATATTTTCCTAGATTTTCCAGAGTTGCCACTTCATCAGTTTGACCTGTCCTCGATTATGGGAACTAGTGCATGAATTTTGAGAAGTTTCTATAGATCCTATTTTGTAGGTCAAGGATATGTTTAGAAGTATGATTTGGTCCTTGATTCAAGTTAATTTTCCTAAGATATAGATTTTTATTGAAAAACAATGAATGAAATGGAATGCAATCACTATTCATTAACCATATATTAGGTCTCAATAAAAAATCTAACTAAAATTGAGGATCTGATGTAAACCAAATATGTGTATAAAAAGGGACTTAAATGAAAAAATTAGGGGTTCAAGCTTTGTGGGGCTAAAGATGTACTGGCATGAATTGTAATTCTTGGGTTCTACCATATTTTTCACTCAATGGAAAAAGCATTTTGATGGTTAGACTGTCTCATCTTTGTGTTAAATTTATTCTATTTTAACTTAATACATTTGAATCTTTTGCAAAGCATCTGATTTATCCTAATCTTGTTGAATGCCAGTAAATATTTTATTGTTTACTCACTTGCTATAGGATTTGGGTTTAAGTGTTGGTTTCTTATTTTTGAATGATATTTAGGATCAAGAATCTTCTTCATAAGTGAACAGATTGTGAACTTGCAGTTTCATTTTTCTTCCATTTTATATCACATTATCTAGCTGATCAAATTGAATTCCATTGACTAAGTGAATGTGGTGGAAACTTAATTTTGTGACCAAAAGCTTATATTGTCCAATTCATCCACTTTTGGACCCATAAAACAACCTATAAACCCAAAAAGAGCTACAAACATAAACCATTGCAATAACTGAGGTTCCCTAGCTTTCCCTTAGTAGTCAAGGACAACTTTTGGGACTAACAAGACCTATGTGAGTCCAATATCCAGGACCTATACAAGAATGAACCCCTCCTTTCTCATGTTCGTTAAATATATTTCTAGGGACTCATCTGAAGGACGAGCTATACCAAACATTTTTTATCCTCCTCAAGCTTGTTAACAAAGAAAGAGGTACTCATCTATCTTGATGGGGGAAAAATTGAACGAAGTGGGTCAATTTTTTTGGAATCCTTAATGGAAGCTATTGTCTCCCTTGAACAGGGAACTTGTTTGTGTCTCATATTACAGTTGGGTAATCTGCGTGTCTTTGAGTCATACCAATTCTATGTGTCATCATACTTTTTCGTTCCAATCGGAGAGTGCTCTTATTTTCCGTCACAGTATGTTCTTGGTACTCGTCGAGTCAAATGTTGCCAAGTCACTTGTCGTACCTCATCATGTTCAAGGGAAGTTTCATTTCAAACCATCCATATGTAGTATTACCAATTTCCATTTCATGTTTCGGTCCATACTCATTCGATTCACCATCTCACATCACTTTCCTGTGTCGGTTTCATGTCATTGTGTTGACGGGCGTAAGTGACAAACCATCAACTGGAAGGTCAAATCCGGACCGGGGTTGTCTAAATAACCCAATCCGTTTGGAATGAAATGACCCAATGGGTTTAATGGCTCCGCTGGGCAACTAAAGTCCTAAAAATAATAAAATAAATGAAACTAATCTAAAATCTATGATTCTAACAAATGATATATTACTTACTAATGTTTATTAAAAAGAAACGTGAATATACAAATGATTATAAACAATCTATATACAGTTTACAAGGTTTACTTGAAATCTTGCGAAAATGAATGTTTATAATAATGTTTCAAAATAAGATAAAGTAAAAACATAAATCTTTTTGTTTTTTTTTTAATGTTTAAAGATTTTAAACTAATAAATACTAAGTAAATACAATTGAAACAATGACACAGAAAAAGTCAAAGCTAATGCAATCATCGTCTCATTCATATATACACAAATCTGAATAAAAGAAAACAATGCACTTACTAACCTATCATTGATTAGCAGTATTAAGATAAATTCATCTCTTTGTATTTGTATGAGCTCCTGTTAACCTGTGTCAAGTGTAAACCTATGACAAAAGAAAGCATAATACTTCCTGAAGAAATTCAAGGAAGTGTTTCATATTCTGGAGCGAGTTTATAATGACAAAAAGACAAATAATTATATATCTTGTAACCTTGAAATGTCCAATAACTGAAAATGAAAGAAATCTCAATTCTTAGGAATGGTGTTGCCAGCTATCTATCATCAGATGTAAACTCAAAATACTTGAATAGATGATCAATCACAAATATAAAGTAAACCAAAATATAATGAATAACATAAAGAAAAGCATGATATAAAAAATTATATGTAGAATAGTCTAAAGCTAATTCAATACAAATAAAGTTTCATATTCAAAAATTATATGAGAAATAATATTAGCATTGCACAATCTACAAAAACACAAAATCCAAAGAGTAAATTGTTTTCTCATATAGTTTCAACAAAATATGTTCATCATATGGTCTAGGAAGAACTTTTGAGATAATAGATTCTTAAAGATTGAAAAAATTAATATATAAATGATATCAATTAACCATGTATTGATAAAAAAGACTAAAGCTTATTTAAATAAATGCATAATCGATTATTCAAAGAATATGAAGATATTATAATGAAAATAAAACCATTTTACTCACAGGAAAAAAGCTATTAAGCAACCTGGAATTCCATATTCTTCTTTGAAAATACTCATCCATTCTCCCAAAGATTACAACCATCTGTTACTCCATTTGAAAATAATAAAAGTTTACAAAATAAATAATATACAAAAGAGAAAGGATAAAAATCCTCCTCTCAATTTCTTGGATCTCCATGGCTTTGAACTTTCTCATATATTTATACAATGAATGAACAGTCTCGGCATCACTAATAATTTCCGCCACCTGAAATTTGCCTCGTAAAGAGACACAAATGTCTCTCAATCCATGCATTTGTTTGGGAAAATTACTACGTGGATGCTAAATGGTTCCATTTGAGAGATGGGTTTTCAACCGTTTCTTCAAATTTCTCACGGTTTGGCTGCAATAAGTTCTGTAAAGTCGTGTCTCTGTTCTTGACGCATTTCCAAATTTTATCTGTTGTTGCACATAAATTTATTTGCAGCAATCCAATATTATTTTAGGATCAATCATCTTGAATGTATTTATGTATTTAGATAATAAAATCAAGCCATGATTATATCCGTACCAAATAACTGATAATAGAAACATGTGAAAGAAAAATAAACTTAAATTAATAACCTAAAAATTGTGAATAAAACAAAATCTAGAACAATAAAATAAAAAATGAATTTAAACTAACTATAAGTTCTAAAAACAAACATTGTTTATAATTTCCTTTCAAATTTGATCTTAAAATTCTAGAAGTTTCAAGTTAATGGAGAAGAGAAAAATATTAATTTTGGTTTTTACAAAATCAAACAAATGATAGATAATTCTTTTTTATTATTATTATTTTTATTTTGAAATGAGATGCAAAATGAAAAAAAAATTATTTAATTAATATCACCAAATGATTTTGTGAAAATGAGAAACCAACCAAGATATTATTTGATGAAGTATTGAACCCATTATTCAAAATAGTCAAACCTTCTAATGAGAAAAAGAATGAACACATAATCATAATTTAAACGAAAGTAATCAGTTGATAAAAATTAATTTTTTTGTTTAAATTGAGATTTCTATGCTCGTTCCTAAATTTTGACATATACTCTTGTGATGAATGTCTCATACTATAATGAATGTCTTGAGTTTTTTGTTGAAGGAAAATCTCCCTGCGGATAGGTAGATCTCCTCTTGAAAGTTAGACTCTTAACTCTTAAGACATAAGATGTTTATCATGGACACTGACTTCCTTTTAGATCTAGATAAACTAATGTGTGAGGAGGAAGGAGAAAAAAAGTACCTTTTACCGGTGTTTGTCCCTGCACGGTCCAAGTTGAGCTCCAATCTTTCACTCCTCGATAAGCTCTGTAGACAAACAAAAGTACAACCGCTTCCCACTCTACTGAGATTAGTTTGAAGCAGATCTATCTATTAGAGACAAGTTCATGTGAGATTAAGCACAAAGTAGAAAGAAACAGGCCAAGCATATTATATTGATGAGAACAATAACGAAGAAAACTTACAACCGTAGATGCGAATGCAACAGTTTCATCAATTCCTCCTTGTCTAACCCTTGCTCAAAAGACCCACGATCAGAATGAAAATAACTTCATTGATTATTCCCCTCTACTTCACTATGTGTTTCCTATGAGATCATAGGTTTAATGCCTTCCATCCTTCCTCATTTTCACCATGAGAGGGATTGCTTATATAGGTTTAGAGAGGCCCAACCACTTGAGATATCTTTAGGGTAAGTTGAGGATTTTCCTCCTTTAGTTAGGGATTTCCCCTAAGATCATGGCTTGACCAAGGATTCGAATCCAACTTCCTTCAAAGATTGAAGAGATATTTCACCTATTCTTCTCAACAAACCAACTGTTGCCCATAATAGGTAGTGCTCCCTTAAAAGGGCAATCAGAGTGTTATAAT
>JASDQU010102308.1:331753-352368 GCA_032191745.1 Picea mariana | reverse complement strand
ACCTCCCTTGTTTTCTACATACCAGACCCAGTCCCTGAGTTAGAGTGATATCTTCCCGAGTCTCTACCCATTTGATCACCCATTAAAAACTATCATGACATAAAACTGAAATGGATGGCATGTCCTTTATGCCTTGGAGCCGCCCTATTTCGTATCAACTTCAGCGCGTGAGGAGAATTTGAAGAGTGTAGCTGTTCTGTTGTCACGGTTACACTATCTGCTGGTGATCATCGACAGAAGGAAGGAGCTTCTATTCAGGAAGCTGCTTGAATGGCTATGGTGGAAGTCTGCTTTCACCTAGCCCCATGTAAAATATTTTATTAGCATTAGGATTGTACATAAATAATCTCTTTTGAGCATGTATCTTGTTTTGTACATAAATATGTATCTTTTGAGCATTAATGGCTATGGTTGAAGTCTGCTTGATTAGATCCATACCAAATAACTGATAATAGAAACATGTGAAAGAACAAGAAACTTAAATTAATAACCTAAAAATTGTGAATAAAACAAAATCTAGAACAATAAAATAAAAAATGAATTTAAACTAACTATAAGTTCTAAAAAAAAACATTGTTTATAATTTCCTTTCAAATATGATCTTAAAATTCTAGAAGTTTCAAGTTAATGGAGAAGAGAAAAATATTAATTTTGGTTTTTACAAAATCAAACAAATGATAGATAATTATTTATTATTATTATTATTTTTATTTTGAAATGAGATGCAAAATGAAAAAAGAATTTAATTAATTAATATCACCAAATGATTTTGTGAAAATGTGAAACCAACCAATATATTATTGGATGAAGTATTGAACCCATTATTCAAAATAGTCAAACTTTCTAATGAGAAAAAAAATGAACACATAATCATAATTTAAACAAAAGTAATCAGTTGATAAAAATTAATGTTTTTGTTTAAATTGAGATTTCTATGCTCGTTCCTAAATTTTGACATATACTCTTGTGATGAATGTCTCATACTATAGCGAATGTCTTAAGTTTGTTGTTGAAGGAAAATTTCCCTGCGGACAGGTAGATCTCCTCTTGAGAGCTAGACTCTTAACTCTTAAGACAGAAGATGCTTATCGTGGACATTGACTTCCTTTTAGATCTAGATAAACTAATGTGTGAGGAGGAAGGAGAAAAGAAGTACCTTTTACCGGTGTTTGTCCCTGCACGGTCCGAGTTGAGCTCCAATCTTTCACTCCTCGATAAGCTCTGTAGACAAACAAAAGTACAACCGCTTCCTACTCTACTGAGATTAGTTTGAAGCAAATCTATCTATTAGAGACAATTTCATGTGATATTAAGCACAAACTAGAAAGAAACAGGCCAAGCATATTATATTGATGAGAACAATAACGAAGAAAACTTACAACCGTAAATGCGAATGCAGCAGCTTCATCAAGTCCTCCTTGTCTAACCCTTGCTCAAAAGACCCACGATTAGAATGACAATAACTTCATTGATTATTCCCCTCTACTTCACTGTGTGTTTCCTATGAGATCATAGGTTTCATGCCTTCCATCCTTCCTCCTTTTCACCATGAGAGGGACTGCTTATAGAGGTTTAGAGAGGCCCAACCACTTAAGATATATTTAGGGTAAGTTGAGGATTTTCCTCCTTCAGTTAGGGATTTCCCCTAAGATCATGGCTTGACCAAGGATTCGAATCCAACTGCCTTCAAAGATTGAAGAGATCTTTCACCCATTCTTCTCAACAAACCAACTGTTTCCCATAATAGGTAGTGCTCCCTTAAAAGGGAAATCAGAGCGTTATAACACTCCCTAGTAATGTATAGGGGGAGCCAACACTCCTGAGAATAGGAGCGCTCCTCCAAAATGGAAAATGGAGTGTTATAACGCTCCCTGCTAGTTTATAGGGGGGCGCCAACACTTCTGAGAGAGGTACAGGGGAGTGCTCTCCTCTAAAAACTCAAATTTAGTGGCTCTTTCAAATGGAAAGAGGTTTATAAACCCAGTTAACCATTCCTCTTCTTCCAAATCAAATGTTTGAGGTGTTTTAAGTGTCTTTATGATGTCGTTATAGGTACGACATAGGCATTATGGCATTATGCTTTTCTTGACACTTGTGACACTTGTGAGAAAAATGTAACACTTGCGACACTTGTAATGACGACACTTGCGACACTATCAAAGTGAGTAATTTCGATGTGTAACAGATTGGCCCCCAAAGTATGAAGTTAGAAGACAAGAACTGATAACTGAAATGCTTTGTAGACTTTCAAGAAAGGGTATAGATGCAGAGAACCTGACAGAAGCTGCACACAAACATCCAACAAATATTATGACATGTTTCAAACCCAAGGCAGACATACCTATGCTTGGGTGATAAAGACTTGCAAGATATGGCCGCCATAAAATACATTGCGGATCCATAATTGTCTTGATTAAAGGTATAGCCACCGAGGATACAGTGTGGATCTATACTCCTATGACTTGAATTGATCATAGCCATGAAGAATACACAGTGGATCTACAAGATGAAAAGACATAGCCACGACCAATGCAAAGTGGATCTATGTGACAGTATACGTGTCATTGTTCAAGAGACACTCCTTTGCAACCTGGGCAAAGTACATATAAGAGTGATGACTCAACCCAGAGTCTTCTTACCGATCCTGATGTAGTACGAATCTAACCATGTGAATAGATGTACGGATGTCGAACATGGCAGAAACCACTTGATTACCGGTCAATGATATAAACCGTTAACAAGCGCAAGGGAGATCACCATCGATGCCAATGATTTCCAAGGTACTCTAGTACATTCCAATGAATGTGAATGGATGAGCTGAAGTCGAACATCCGTGGAATCATCCGATCAAAGGTCAATGATGTAAACCCATTGTCGAACGTGAGGAGGCCTGCCATTGAGGCATGTAGGTACCAAAGTACTAATTGGTTTCTAAGTCTAGTTCCTAGATAATGTGTTGAAGTTGACATGAATAGACTCGTCAAAGGAGGGCCTTGATGTATCCCCCATCAATGACACGAAACAGACACAGATATGTAATTGGTAGATCAAATGAACATGGACTGACATAGGTATTGAGGCAAGATATTTGTGATGGATGACTCTTGAGGCGGATACTTCCCTTGAACACTGAAGGCACAACAACAGAAACATGACAAGGACCAAAACACGATGATGCAATGGACACTGTGACTTTCGTCGAGTGACCCAAAGGAGTAAGGAAAACTCAGAGGATTGGTTCAGTGCAGAGGTTCAGTGGATTAAGATGTGTGCAGAGACAAAGTGTTGTGTTCAAGGGCAACTCTAAGAGTTACTTGGTAATGTTCTCAAAAACTACTTGGTTTGCTTCCTTCAATTTTTCCCCCATCTAGATAGACGAGTACCTCTTTTTAATTTAACGAGCTCGAGGAGGGTAACACATGCTCGATATGACTCACCTTCGGCAAGTCCCTCTTCCTTTTTAACGAACTAGAAGAAGTAAGATTTTGACCCGTATGGGCCTGTCGATGTTTGTTTAACGAGTCCAAAGACAGAAAACTTGAAGGTTTTTCATGATTATAGAGTCTGGAAAAACACTTAAAAGAGGACTCTCTCAGTTCCTTTTTCGTAAAGTAGTCTGATGAGACCGAAAAAGAGATAAACTATCGCTCAACAGATGTTTTCTTCAAATACTTTAACAAGCGTGAAGAGAAAAAGGTCACTCATCAATATTTTCATCTTTAGAGAGTCTGAAAAGAACTTAAAGATGACTCCAGTGTTGTCCTTTTTCATAATGTTAGTCTCGCGAGGACGAAAAAGAGATAAATTATCACTCCTTTTAACGAGTGGGAAAGGAAGCAAGATCACTCAGAAATCTTTTCATGTTTATAGAGTCTGAAAAGAGCTTAAAAGAGACTCCATGGGGTTCTTTTTTCGTGTATCCATACAGGTCCAAAAAAGAGATAAAAGTCTACCTGGATGCATTCTCATGTATTTACGAGCACGAGAAAGAACAAAGACTAAGCTCAGTATGCCCCCAGCTTTGAAAAGCTAGTGTCTTAACTCCAGAATGATCATCAAAGGCTGGAGACATGCCCCCCCAAGCTTCAATTCATTCAACGACTTTGAGGTTGTCACCAATTTCTGTAGTAGATGAGAAAATGGAGAAGGGTGGATGAAAAGAAGGTTTAAGAGAGGTGACTGTTTCATTTTTTAACGAGCTTGACATAGGAAAAGAACTATGCTCAGGACCTATATTTCATTTTTTAACAAGCTTGCCACAGAGAAGAGAAACTATGCTCGTGGTTTCTGCCTAATCATGGCTTCCGAGAGGATAATGCTCTGGAAGGATACCATGTCAAGGGACAAAACTCGGTCATGGCTTCCAAGAGATCTTCGCTGGATGGAAGATAATTACTTGGGAAGGAACACATGTCAAGGTTCGCGATAGGACTAAGGAGATCGGGTTCCAATAGCCCTATCGAAGAAATCACCATGTCCACTACCGGATCCAAATCATTGGAAGTTGAAATCATGGGAGACGATAGAAAATCGACATAAGGAGGGGAGATAGACGGTATATCTACCCAAATTTCTTCACGAGGGGGAAAGAAAAGAGGATTGGTGACCGTTATTATTTTGAGGTAACTTGTCAATGCGAAACATTTCCAGAATAGATTCATCAAAGGAAAAATTGGGGAAATGCAGTCGATTGTTGACGACAAGGAACTCAACCATGATTGCATTGAGGAACTGTCGGGTGCCAATATATGTTGGTCGTCCGACGAGGGAGAAGAAGATGGGATAGAAACGTATGATGTTTCGGCTGGACTAAGTGGCACTGTGTCACCTTGTGCATCGAATTCCAACGGAAAAGATACAATCCAAGGGTCAGATGATTCCAAAGATTGATAAGCCACGGTCGAAATCATATTGATGGTGGCAATGTGATGTGTAGTCGGTGGAAGTGGTGTAGGGAAGGTACCTATGAGGCTAGAATCTTTCAGTAAGCTAACACCAATGCTTTCATATGTGATCTTGTGGTCTCCCAAGAAAGGAATATTGTTGGTAGTGGGAGCGCGAGTATCGGTTGTACAAAAATCCAACTGATCAACAGTGACAATTTTTCCCTGATGAGGAAATTGGACACATCGAAAAACTGACGAGGCAACGACAKTCATAGCATAAAACCAACTTCTTCCAAGTAACAAGTTGTAATTGAGGGGAGCATYGACCACCTCAACATCAACAGTAACAGTTTTTCCACCCAATTGGATGGTAGGGACTGTAAAAGCCCATGGGGATGAAAACCTTGCCCATCGAAGGCGTGTAACATTGTTGGGGATTTGTTGAGTGCTGGTGATTTTAAACCTTTCCAACATGTCAAAGACATGACACAAGTCGAGGCTCCCTCATCTAGAATAGTTCGGTGGATTTGTTGATTGTGAATGACAACATCAACTTGGAAAGCAAGTTAGTGGGAGAGCCGAGACGCATAATTGTCCAGGTTAAACATGATCTGATTGGATGACTCAGGATCAACAGTGCCAAGAGAGGCCAAGAGCATTCTACGTTGACTGGTGCAGTGTTGTAGAACTTCTAACATAGACATAGCACACGGTACTTGAGCCAAATCTTCAACAATGTTGTAGTTCTGGGTGGCACGTGAAATAGGATTAAAGGTAGATTTACGTATAGTGCTCTTAGGAGGGTGTAAGATAGAGTCGAATGTGGGTTTCTCAATCTGGAGTGGTCCAGATGGAGGATTAACCAATGGAAGACTAACAGAGGATGATGATGGATCCGGTAAAGTATCGGTACCGTTAGTGTCTTTTCCTTTGTCAGGGTTTGCCGGTGTGTCGTATGTCTTAGAGTGAGTGGTCAAATTGATCCCATTAAACATATAAATATGTGCACTCGACGAGGCCTCATCATGAGGATCGCTAGAACTGCTCCCCGGAGAGGGGGTTTGAGCAACCATGGATTGTTGTTGTGGAAAAGGCTGAGTAAGCACAGCGGGTTGTGACTTTCCTTGGAAAATTTTGGCCACTTCATTACGAAGTGGACAGTCTTGAGTGTAGTGATCATCACCACAGATACATGGAAATTTCAGTTTCCATTGTGTTGGATTTTCGGTAGCAGGTGTTTGATTTTTTGGTTGTTCATTGTTGTTTATTTATTTATTCTTTGTCTTCTTCTTACCTCCAGATTGTTGTGAAGGAGCAGATTGAACTACATTCACCTCAGAGATCTGAGTTTGAGGGGAGGTAGAGGAGAGTGTGAGCGATTGGGAAATAGATTGAGTTTTGATGGAACCGATAACACCATCCACATGAGATGAGGATGATGGTTCGGATGGATCGGTATTAGCACAAGAAGCATTCGGAAGCAAATCATACACAGTACCAGATTGTGAATAAACCAAATCTAAATACTGAGCCTGAGTGATGGCTTCTTCCTCTGTGACCGCACCACCCATAGCGACATCACGAGCGATCGGGGGTAACAATGATTTAGTGAACCATTCAGCCAATAGTATGTCAGGAATGACTACCTTGATCATCCTTCATTGTCGCCTCCACTCATGAATATGGTCAGAGATATGCACAGAGTTATTTTGACGAAGGGAGGTCAAGAGTTCAGTACCCGTCTCGTAGTGAATAGGCAGTTGAAAGTGCGTGAGGAAAGACATGGCGAGGGAATTGAAATCATGAAAAGAAGCACATGGTATTTCAATATACCACTTTGTTGTCGAGCTGGTAAGCATTCGCTGGAAAAGACGCAAATGTACAGAATCATCCATGAGGGAGTTTGATGAACACCACAAATGGAAAGTCATCACATGGTTGTTCAGATCTTCGCCAGGGTTTCTGTCAAATTTCGGAATATCAAAAGGAAGTTTAGCTGGAATGACTGGCCAAACCGGTGAATGAAAAATAGGATCATTATATAACCGAGACAAGTCTGGGAGATCCAGAGTCGCAAGGAAAGGTAGTTGTCGGTTAATTTGCGAATGATACTGGTGCAACATAGGAACACCAGTAGGACCATAAATTGGGTTAGGTGGATAGTCGTAGCCAGTAGGTCCTCCTACATACGGTTGTTGCTGGCCAGGATAAACATGATTCGATGATGGATGAGAAACATTGGCATAACCCGGTGGGTTCTGAGCATTATAGGCCAGGTGATTTGATTTCCCATGAGGAGGATAAACATTTTTCCCTTGAGAATGGTAAGGAGTAGATCCCGGAGGCGGATACACATTGGAACCATGAGGAGGATAAGACTATGGTCCCAGAGAACTCCAGGTGGTGTTTGGGATGCGGCCCGAATAAGATTGTCCGTAAGATGTTCCAGAAGGGACATGATTGGATACTCCTCCTAGTGGGTTATTATACTAGTGCCCCCCAACGTGGGGTTGAGTAAAAGTTCCTCCTGAAGATACTCCCCAAGATTGTGAAGGGTTTCTAGCAAACGAGGGTCGTCCCCCTACCAGCGATGGATTTATGACCGGGGTATGACCGGCAAAGAGAGGTTTCCCTCCAGGAGGAGCATGAAAAGGGGATGTCCCTTGGGAGGGGTAGGCCCGCCATGGAAAGGTAGTCCTCCAGGAGGAAACAATTCGTTGGATGGTGGTTTCCCTCTAGCTGGTTGTGTTTGGCCAGTAGGGGTCTGCATTCTCGGATGAGAAGATGTCCCAGCAGGATCGTGTGGAACATGTGGAGCTGTAGAGTAAAAACTTGCAGACACGAGGGTAGAGATTGAAGTGCTTTGGAGATGAGTAGAGGTGATGAGTCCAGCACTAGGATGGACTTGTGTTGGTGTAACAGTAGGGTTAATAACTTGATCGACTGGGTGATTCATGGTTTGACCGGATGGTCCTGTTTCACTAGAAGGGTCATGAGGTTGAAAGGGTTGTCGAAAGGATTTGAAATGTTCATAGAGATCGTGTCCCGATGAAGTCCTCCATATAGAATGAGTAGGTGTGGGGTTGGTATCTACCGCGGTGCTAGGATGAACAGGAGTCCTATACTCATCACCAAAGATTGGTTCTGTGGATCCCATATATGTTTCGGTAAAGATCCTCTCCAGTAATCGTGGGATCTCTTCATTTATGACATTCCCAAGGGAGTCTAAATGAACTAAAAGTGGTTCGAGAGGGGTTACCGACACAGATGTAGTGGTATTTTCAATCATGACCAAAGAACCTTCTGAGTTATCTAACGGAGGAGCAATATCACTTCCAACGTTCGATTGATTTTCTACCTCTATACGATAGTTTTCCTCTGGAGGGTTAGGAGGTAAGGTTGATAGCCTTTCGAAGGCAGCCCTTGCATCCTACGTGATTAGTGAAGACCTTTGTCATCTACGGGCTCAATTGTGGAGAATAATAGAACACACTAAAAATCTAGGGCCAACTAACAAAAAGAAACAGCATATGCTAATAAAATCTAGGAATCAACCAAGCAAACAAAACTTCTCTCGATGATCGTACTAGTTGGTGATGAAATCCAACGTCGCGTGATCAAGTCAAGAAGGGGCTAGGATATGGTGGAACAGTTACAATGGTGACCTGCTTAACGGAATTTCACCTTGGTGCAAGCTTCCACACAGTAATTGTGGATTTACCCTCTAAGGAGCCCGAGTGATTTTGACCAATGTCTGTTCCAGGTACAGTGAGACTTCCCTTCACCGTCACCTTATGTAAGTACCTAAATATTATGGCAACTAAAGACACCAATTCGTAGTGAGTCCCTGGGTGGGTACATTCGACAGTCCGATCCGAAATGTATGGGCGGGATAACAAGTTCGAAATCAACTCAAGAGGCTCCCACACATAATCATGGGTATACCTCCAAGCGACCCCCAATATATGATCCGACCACTACAAACAGTTGAACCATGGAGGGATAATTTCTGTAATTCTCCTGAATGTGACCTCCTGTGTAACCCCTGTGTGAGAGGGGGATCCCAGAAAACCAATATGACAATTGGATTCGACTCTCCCTAGCTCAGGATGCTAATGTTTGTTTTGAAAACTTTGGAGAGTTTTACTCACAGCCTAATCCAAAGTGCTAACCCTAGTCTACTGTTGGTGGAAGATCCTAAAAACAAAAAAATGTTCTAGATAATTTTTAATTAGTGTTTGTTTTACAGCTGTTCTTTACTCAAAGGGTGTACGAAAGTGAAACTGATGGGATGAGGACTCAATTCCCAAAAAGATGCATGAAAGATGATAAGCAACCATTTCTCTTCAATGAACACCTATTTAAGGGAAAGAGAAAGAGTCATTTTCACTATCAAACACTAATATGAAATGTCCTCAATCAATTTTGTTCTCAATCGAATACAATGCAATGCTAAAACATTTTCAAAAATTCCTTCTAATATACCAACCAATCACTAAAATGTATCTTTGTCGTTTGTATGCGAATGATGATTCATTCAATGCAAAAATCTTCTCCTGCCAACTACCCTTTTAGATCAAGGAGATTCAGACAAGTATGATCAGATTTCGCACACACGACACACACCCTCTTGCTGTGATTAAAACAAGAAGCAAACAGAAAAAAAAAAGATAACAAATCAAAATCAAACAATTCACACAAAAGAGAGATGTTCAATAAAAATGACCTCAAAAAAACCAAATGAGAAGATTCGTAGACTTCTGATGTCCTTCACCAGAGTTTCTGCTCAGTCAGACAAGAGAGAAAAAAGCAATGGATCGATTCCAAGTTCTCAATAGGAGCAAAAACTCAAAATAAGAGAGAAGGTCACAAAATACGAACAAAAAAGTGCCTAATTCTCAGAAAACAGAGGGTCAAASGGTCATTAGGAAGATATACTCAAGCATCAAGACGCTGAGCAAAGACAAAAACAGAGATTGAACTGCAGAAAACACAATTCTGGAGGTATTTTTGCAATGAAGAGGATGGCACTCTGGTGTAAGGGCCACCAGAGAATTATAAAGCTCTGYYTGAGACCTTTGGGGAGTGTTGGTACTAGGCTAACATGGGCACAGGGGTGCCAGGCTTCAAAAACTCAGAAAAAGGTAAAAAAAAACCAAAAACTCAGTCAATTTTTTGTCAATCAGGATGCATGTGATGGACTAAGGATTCAATCAGCAAGTGGAATTAGGCATATGGGATGAAAAAGGTCTGAAAACAACAAAGGGAAAGATAAGGTCTATGAGGAAAACCAAAACTGAAAAGTTTCGATTCGTCCCCAGTGGAGTTGCCAATTTCTGTTGAAGGAAAATCTCCCTGCGGACAGGTAGATCTCCTCTTGAGAGATAGACTCTTAACTCTTAAGACATAATATGATTATCATGGACACTGGCTTCCTTTTATATATAGATAAACTAATGTGTGAGGAGGAAGGAGAAAAGAAGTACCTTTTACCGGTGTTTGTCCCTACACGGCCCGAGTTGAGCTCCAATCTTTTGCTCCTCGATAAGCTTTGTAGACAAACAAAAGTACAACCACTTCCTACTCTACTGAGATTAGTTTGAAGCAGATCTATCTATTAGAGACAAGTTCATGTGAGATTAAGCACAAACTAGAAAGAAACAGGCCAAACATATTATATTGATGAGAACAATAACGAAGGAAACTTACAACCATAGATGCGAATGCAACAGCTTCATCAAGTCCTCCTTGTATAACCCTTGCTTTATAATGCACTATCATGGTTAACCAGCACTCCTAAGAATAGGAGCTCTCCTCCAAAAGGGTAGATGGAGTGTTATAATGCTCCCTGATAGTTTATAGGGGGGCGCCAACACTCCTGAGAGAGGTATAGGGGAGTGCTCTCCTCTAAAAACTCAAATTTAGTGGCTCTTTCAAATGGAAAGAGGTTTATAAACCCAGTTAACCATTCCTCTTCTTCCAAATCAAATGTTTGAGGTGTTTTAAGTGTCTTTCTAATGTCATTATAGGTACGACATAAGCATTATGGAATTATGATTTTCTTGACACTTGTGAGAAAAATGCGGCACTTGAGACACTTGTAATGACGACACTTGCGACACTATTGAAGTGAGTAATTTCAATGTGTAACATTTGTCTCAAAGAAAGCCAAGGTATGGAACTATTTGAAAAGGTTGATTCTGTATTTCATTATAATTATCAATATTCTAATGGGGGCCCTTTAAATTTTGTAAAAATTTAGGGGGAGTTGTTGGGGCCCAACAAATGGTGACTTACTGGGTGAAGCAGTTATCTCTGATCTGGTAAGATTTCATATCAGGAAGAATAAGACTTGGAAAAGGATTTAAGATCCCTGAAATAAATTCACTTTGAGACCATATAGTATTAGGATAAGCTCAATGTTATAACTAGACAATAGAATTTTCTTTGAAGGGGATTATAACCTGAAATAATGTCTTAATCAAAGAGTCACGATGTTTATAAAAGAACTTCCATACTGTTGACAGAGCCATTGCTGCCAGCAAGTGTCCATAGCCTCGACAGGGATGTCATTTAACCCACTCAAATGTTGTAATCCCATCCAATATTTGTATCCACATGATGTATACTTCCATAAAAGTTCATTTAAAAACATATACCTGCTACCTCTCGACCTGACATTGCTTCGCTTCCAGCAGGCCTGTTCAGTACCCCGATGAAGTTGTCTTGGTATCATGTGTGCATTTACCCGTTGCCAGCAAGGTTTTTCAGTACCCCGATGGGTTTACACACACTTCCCACACTTATGTGCCTCCAACCCTCTTATGCCACTTTTAAATAATAATACAATTATAGATTTCTTGATGACAAAGAGAGTGAGGTGATACTGGAGGTTAATTGCAATACAGGTGAATAGTTGATGATGTTATTTATTTGCTTTCAAAGCTAGAAGTTTTATCATGGTTTAGAGATTTTAGATTTCCTTTAATAAATCATCTAGAGAATGGGGAAGCACTTAAAAGTGATTCCTTAAAAATATGGACGGCGTGAAAAGTTTAAATATCATCGTAATTCTCAAAGATTTAAACCATATCTCTGGTGTAATACTCTGGCAAAGACAATTTGAGGACAAAATGAAAGTGACGATTGACTTAAAAATCAATTGTCTGAGCTATAACTTAATATCATGACCTCTTTGAACTATTTCAAATTTCTTGAAAAACACAAGTCTTAAAATAAATGCTTCCTTCGAAAATAGCTCTTTGATCGGAAATATATTGATTCAAAAAGATAGATAAGAATAAAACTCCTTTAAAGAAATCAAAGAAAACAAAAAACACACAACAAACCAAATCAAATTTTATTAATGGGATTCAAAATCAGAAGTACACAAAATCAAAACAACAAAAGAAAAAATTTCAAGAAACGATTTTGGCCAAAGATAAACTTAAGCTTTTAGATCCACTATCATCTCACTGTAAAATAAAGGAATAACTAAATCATATAAAATATCATTTGCGAGAAAGTTCTTTTCTTAAGATAGTGATGCATGAGATGCTCCTTTGACCAAACATTATTATTAAAAATAAAAGAGACTAAAAGAAAATAGAAAAAACATTATTAAGATGAGTGCAGTCCTGCTTGTGGCACCTTGGGTTAGGGCTGAATTGATAGTTCAAATTTAGTTATCTCTTTACTTTCCATTCAAAATTTTCATGATGATACTGTGTTTTTGAAAAGAAATATTCAACGAAAAGCAAAGAGAAAAATATTTAAAGTGGACTTCCCTGATAACATTCATATTATGGTTCTCTTGGTGTACCCACTTGTGTTCATAATTGCATTATTACACAAATAAATATTGAGAAAGAAAACTAAAGGAAACCTACTCCTAAACCTACTCTAAACTACTAAATAGATCAAAACGGTAAGTAAAATTGTATTTCCAATGCAACCACAAGAGCATCTTCAATCCTGTAAGGCATAGAAAGCCAAAAATCAGAATAAAAGAATGTAGTATTTATAGATACAAAAGAAATATGTCATGTTTACCTCCTATATATTCTTTTAAAAACAAAACAAGCATGACCTTACCATTATTTTGAAACTTCTTGATGTATGAATCCTCCAACCATTCTGCAATCTGGTCGTGATATGGGTCATAATGGCATGGAAGAGTGTAAGTAAGTTTGGAAAACTTGTCAATATTATGGGGACCTGACATAACCATCAACCAAGGCCGAAGTGCCCCATCCTTCTGACAATTCTCCAAGTGTTCATCAATTTCTTCACATGGAGGATCTAAAAAAATCATGTAATGCTTACTTGCTAGATATTTAGGTAGAAACAAAGCAAGCACAACTTTATCTTTATTATGAATATTTTTTAGATACGAATCTTCAAGCCATTCTAAGATCCTGTTATAAAAATTAGGATGCAAACTATAACTTTGATAAAATTGATATATCAATGCAGAACACATCATAAGAAGATTCATGACATCAATTAGATTATTGGTTTGAACGCTTCTTTTGATGATATTGATTGTTTCAAAATGTGAAGCATAAACATTAAAATTCGAACTAATCAAAGAACGAATAGAATATTTGATTTCCATAAGAATAAGTGCGTTGTCTTTTTCAACAATAAATCGTGTAAAATCATCTTGCAACATGTCATTTTTCCATGCGAGTGACGAAAGTGAAAGAGCATCAAATCCAACTTCATAAATGTTATGTTTGGAATTAATTTCACCAAATTTTGGCATATCAAAAAGATTTGACTGTGATGACAAAGAGTAATATACTGTGGGTAAAGTATCAAGTCCACCGGAATCTAAGAAGAGATTGGGATATAAAGAGTAAAAGGAATCAGAAATGAACACATGAAAATAATATCTTGAGCTATGATATTTAACAATGGTATTCTATAGACATTCCTCTTTACTTTCCTTAAAACTTTCACTCTGTTTTGGTGATAAATTCTTCAACATAATATGATCATCTAAATTTGTCTCATGTATGATAGATAATTCAAAACTTTCACGACAAACATCTGATCTTTCTTGTGGATAAGGCATGATTTGTAGATGAGGGTTTAAGGTTTCTTCTTCCAATTGCAGATCTACATCTATAATCAGTTTCATTGGAATGCTAGAATGCTTAAGATCATTTTCGTCACCTAAGTGTTCTTCAATAACTGAATTTAAGTATTGATTTGAGCAAGGGTTAGAAGAATATGGACATTCATCTTGACCCAACATCAAATCTTCTTCCACGATGGTCGAGGACTGAGTATACAATAATTCAGAGGAAAAACCAATTTGATTGTCAGTAATAACATTTTCAATAGATTTTACCTCCCTTGCTTGTTCAAAATTTTTGGATGGATTCCTCTCATCCTGCAAACAAAATTTTTCTTGTAATTGAGGGATAGGATTTGCAACTGATTCATCATTCGCGATTGAATGTGACTAGATGAAAGGGACGCAAGCATCATAGAGGATATTTAGTACAAATGACATCTCATCAAGATTAAATTTACAGAGAACATGATGGATTCTTGTTGAAAATCCTTCTGGAGATGAATTTCCATTGATTAGTAAAGTCTGAAATTATTCACATAATTGATTGTAATTATATTTTTCAAAAGCATTTACAGATTCATCTACAAACTAAAACAAATCAATAATGTGATATGTTGGAAAAGACTCAAACCAATGTTTAATCCACTCCCTGAAAGTGAAAGCAACCAATCTGCATAAAACCTTTAAATCAGAAATATCATGCTTGATGCATTTACACCAAAACTTGTTAAGATGGTATTTTGCAGATACATCCCCCCCACCATCAAAGGTGAGTTTGTACAAGAGAGAGACTGTTTCGTTGGGAATATCAGGTAATGAGAAGTGGAAATCATGTTCCAACACAGTGATTTGGGGAGCCATGGGGAATTAAATACATTCAAAACAAAGACTCCTACAAGGCCAGCTTGTCAGTCTGGCCTGCTTTCTAGTGCATTTCAAGATGTCACAGAAGAAAAGTTTATAAATCTGGAATTATGACTCGCTGAGGGGTAAAACATTTAATCATTAAATTTACCTTTGCCCTCCTTCTAGCGCCATTTGTTGATGGTCATAAGTGACACACCATCAACTAGAAGGTCAAATCCGGACCGAGGTTGTCTAAATAACCCAAGATGTTTTGGATGAAATGACTCAACGGGTTTAATGGCTTCGTTGGCCAACTAAAGTCCTAAAAATAATAAAAGTGATCAAAATCTGGACCAGGGGTCAAATTTTAGCTCAAAAATCAACATTCTCAGAATTGCCTCAAAACAAACGTGAGCGTAGCCCTCGTCGTTGTGAACCCAACGCAACTCATTTCGTCTCAAACGGACGTCGGGAGCGAGAGATATTGCGATCTGTTCGAATTGTCAAACAGGCAAAAAAAGGGATGCTGACTGTGCAGTCCGTACAGTCCGTACAGGATGACGTGGCAGAGTCTGTATAGGCTGATGTGGCAGAGTCTGTACATTGACATGGCAGAGGTGATGTGGAAGATTCTGATTGACAGACGTGGTTGAATCAGAATGCGACACGTGGCATCATTTTGATCAATGGTAAGGTGCCACGTGGCCCAGTCATGGGCTGCCACGTGGCACCCCTTTATTGGCTATTGTTCTATTGGTTTTTTAATCAAAATTTTATGGGTCCATGGGGGTCGAACCCCGGACCTCCCCTTTTGGCGCCGTGCTTTGGTAGTGTGTGGGCTACCACTAGCCCACACGGTGGTTCTTGTTAATACTATGGTTTTAATTTTATTTGAATTACATTGAAATGTGGTTTGGGGCGCGTCCGGGCTGGGGCTTAGCCCCAGCCCCAGTCGCATACGTTTTAATACCATATGACCACCGATTTTTACTGCCAAGTATTTGCGCGTGGGAGTTTGGTATGTTTAGACCCCGGTTCATATGGATCGCCCATATGACCTTGACCTTGGCGCGAGTTTGGGTTTCAAAAGGTGTTAGCCATGGTCTTATGCACCTACCCATATGACTTGTGTTTTGAACCTTGGCCCTTTTCAGATGAGCGCGCAATCGTATGGATGAACCATATGCCCAACGGCTTGGCGGTTGGGGGTTTTAGTTCTGCTAACCGTTCGAAAGTTTGGATAGTTTTGCAGTTGGGTGCATGTGCTGGGTTTAAGCATGTGTTTTGGAGTGTGTTTTGGGTTCAAGCACACAGAGGTGCGTTTTGGCGAACCAGAGACATCAAGCTTGAAGGAAGAGAATGGAAGGAGGCCTATCTTCTTCATCTTTTKGCCGAATGAGGTGTCGTAAAAGCCCAGCTAGGGGTTTTTGGATGTTCTGAATCCATTGGCACTGTTTTCATAGCCATTTGAAGACTTMTTTTGTAGGTTTTTAACCATTGAAGTTTCAAGAAGCTCTAGGGAGCTTGAAGCCCTCATTGATTGAGGTCATGTTTTGGTGAGTCCAAGTGTGTTTTCTATGACTGAATAGTCATTTTTGGCTAATTGTTATGCTATGAACACATTGGGACAGGTTTCAGAGGCTTTTGAGGACYTTTAAAGGTGTTTTTTTCCAAAGAGAAGCTCAGGGAAGCTTAAGGCCACATGTCCAAGAGGTCATGCCCGGATGAGCCATGATCCGTTTTCAGAGTTTTATAAGTCATTTTTGGGGTTTTTATGTGTTCTGATCCCAATGGTATAGTCTATTTTTCYATTGGAGTTGAGAAACAACTTGTAAAATAACTTTTGACAAATTAATCCCAAAGAGCCATGTCCATTAATGGAGGCTCAAGGAGATGTAGCCCGGAGAGGGGTGAACTCCTTTATCATGTTGTTATGGTTGTGAGTTTGATGGTTTATTTGCTGCAAGTTATGTTGTTGTGTTTTTATTTAAAGCACTTATTTAACCATTTAAGAGAACTTTTCCTCACACATAAGCATTTAAAAGAAGAAGCATAAACTTAACACATACTTTATCTTTCATATTTTAACACATGGAGCAAGGTCCTGTAAAGTTTATTTTTATGAAGTAGAGGGTGCTTGCATAGCATTACAAGTCAACCTTCTATTTTCAGACCAAAAAGAAATGAAACTAATATAAAATCTACGATTCTAACAAATGATATATTACTTACTAATGTTTATTAAAAAGAAACGTGAATATACAAATGATTATAAACAATATATATACAGTTTACAAGATTTACTTAAAATCTTGCGAAAATGAATGTTTATAATAATGTTTCAAAATAAGATAAAGTAAGAACATAAATATTTTTGTTTTTTTTAATGTTTAAAGGTTTTAAACTAATAAATACTAAGTAAATACAATTGAAACAATGACACCGGAACAATCAAATCTAATTAATGCAATCATCGTCTCATTCATATATACACAAATCTGAATAAAACAAAAAAATGCACTTACTAACCTATCATTGATTAGCAGTACTAAGCTAAATTCATCTCTTTGTATTTGTATGAGCTCCTCTTAACCTGTGTCAAGTGTAAACCTATGACAAAAGAAAGCATAATACTTCCTGAAGAAATTCAAGGAAGTGTTTCATATTTTGGAGCGAGTTTATAACGACAAAAAGACAAATAATTATATATCTTATGACCTTGAAATGTCCAATAAGTGAAAATGAAAGAAATCTCAATTCTCAGGAATGGTGTTACCAGCTACCTAGCATAAGATGTAAACTCAAAATACTTGAATAGATGATCAGTCACAGATATAAAGTAGACCAAAATATAATGAACAATGTAAAGAGAAGCATGATATAAAAAATTATATGCATAATAGTCTAAAGCTAATTCAATACAAATAAAGTTTCATAGTAAAAAATTATATGAGAAATAATATTAGCATTGCACAATCTACAAAAGCACAAAATCCAAAGATTAAATTGTTTCTCATATAGTTTCAACAAAATATGTTCATCATATGGTTCAGGAAGAACTTTTGAGATAATAGATTCTTAAAGATTGAAAAAACTAATATATAAATGATAGCAATTAACCATATATTGATAAAAAAGACTAAAGCTAATGTAAATCAATGCATAATCAATTATTCAAAGAATATGAAGATATTATAATGAAAATAAAACCATTTTACTCACAGGACAAAAGCCATTAAGCAACCTGGAATTCCATATTCTTCTTTGAAAATACTTGTCCATTCTCCCAAAGATTCCAACCATCCGTTAATCAATTTGAAAATAAGAAAAGTTTACAAAATAAATAATATACAAAAGAGAAAGGATAAAAATCCTCCTCTCAATTTCTTGGATTTCCATGGCTCTGAACTTTCTCATATATTTATACAATGAATGAATAGTCTGGGCATCACTAATAATTTCCACCACCTGAAATTTTCCTATTAAAGAGACACAAATGTCTCTCAAATCATGTATTTGTTTGGGAAAATCTCTATGCGAAAGCTAAATGGGTCCATTTGGGAGATGGGTTTTCACCCGTTTCTTCAAATTTCTTGTTGTTTGGTTGTAATCAATCCCGCAAAATTGTGTCTCTGTTCTTGACGCATTTCCAAATTTTGTCTGTTGTTGCTCATAAATTTATTTGTAGCAATCCAATATTATTTTTGGATCAATCATCTTTAACGTATTTAGATAATAAAATCAAGCCATGATCAAATCTGTACCAAATAACTGATAATAGAAACCTGTGAAACAAAAAGAAACCTAAATTAATAACCTAAAAATTGTGAATAAAACAAAATTTAGAACAATAAAATAAAAAATGAATTTAAACTAACTATAAGTTCTAAACAAACATTGTTTATAATTTACTTTCAAAAATGATCTTAAAATTCTAGAAGCTTCAAGTTAATGGAGAAGAAAAAAATATTAATTTTGGTTTTTTACAAAATCAAACAAATGATAGATAATTTATTATTATTATTATTATTATTAGTATTTTTACTTTGAAATGAAATACAAAATGAAAAAATAATTTAATTAATTAATATCACCAAATGATTTTGTGAAAATGAGAAACCAACCAAGATATTATTTGATGAAGTATTGAACCCATTATTCAAAATAGTCAAACTTGCTAATGAACAAAAGAATGAACACATAATCATAATTTAAACGAAAGTAATCAGCTGATAAAAATTAATGTTTTTGTTTAAATTGAGATTTCTATGCTCGTTCCTAAATTTTGACATATACTATTGTGATGAATGTCTCATACTATAGTGAATGTATTAAGTTTGTCTCAAAGCAAGCCAAGATATGGAACTATTTGAAAAGGTTGATTCTGTAGCTCATTATAATTATCAAGATTCTAATGGTGGCCCTTTCAATTTTGTAAAAATTTAGGGGGAGTTGTTGGGGCCCAAAACGATGATGAGGGATACATCAAGGCCCTCCTTCAATGAGTCTTTTCATGTCGACTTTAGCACATTATCCAGGAATTAGACTTAGAAACAAATTAGTATCTTGGGACCTGCATGCCTTAATTGCAGGCCTCATTTCTTCCAACAATAGGTTCACATCATTGACCTTTGATTAGATGATTCCATGAATGTTCGACCTCATCTCATTCATTCACATTCACTGGAATGTACTAGGGTACCTTGGGATTCATTGTGATTTCCCTCGCACTTGTTAACAATTTACCTCAATGACAGCTAATCAAGTGATTTCTACCATGTTTGACATAGAATCATCTATTCACATGGATAGATTCATACCGCATTAGGATCGGGACGAAGACCCTAGGTTGGGCACTCACTATGTTATGTGCTTTTCCCAGGCTATGATGGAGATCATTTCAGCATGTAAAATATTTCAATACAATCACCATGCTAGTAATATTACTGATATTATAATGTCACATAGATCCATATTGTATTTATCCGTGGCTATGTTTTTTCATCTCATAGATCCACTGTGTATTTTTAGTGGCTACCACCAGTTCATTTCATGGAGGTATGGATCCACATTGTATCTCTAGTGGTCATATCCTTAGTTAATATTCTCATGTATATGTAGTGTATTGGTCGACATCCATTCTTTGATTCATCTCATATTCCAAGAATAGGTATGCCTTCCTCGAAAATGCAACATATTTGTATACTGATTGATTATTGTTTGCATCTTCTGCCAGTTTCTCCTATTCTAGCACCCTTGCATTGAATAATTTTTAAAGTGTTTTGGCCATTAGTTTCTCTTCCAACCTCACACTTTAGGGGGCATCTGTTACACACCAAAATGTTACACTTGAGTGCCGCACCCTAAGTGTTGCAAGTGTTGCAAGGTGACTTATGCATCTTGTTAAATGTTGCATGAACTATCGTAAGTGTCATATGCACCTTCCCAAGTGTCTCATTCACTTTTCTAAGTGTCTGAGCCCCTTGAAACCATGAAAAAATTTGTCACAATATCAAAGTCATGTTGGAAGAAGAATCCCTCTCATCTGATAGTCGAAATATACCTTTTTCCTTGGAAATTTTGACCATTTTTTATCATTTTAGAAGGATGGCGCTCCCCTACCCATATTGGTGGGGTGAAAACGCTCCTATGGACTTGTTAATGGGGTTACATGGTTCTCTTTCTCTCACTAGGTGGGGGCTTGAGTCTTGTTAGAGGGAATCATGTGATCCTCCTCCTCTTTCTAAGGGCCAGATCTCTTGGGATGAGGTTGGTTTTCTTCAACTCTTATGTTATGG
>JASDQU010102308.1:293429-331733 GCA_032191745.1 Picea mariana | reverse complement strand
TGATGGAGATCATTTCAGCATGTAAAATATTTCAATACAATCACCATGCTAGTAATATTACTGATATTATAATGTCACATAGATCCATATTGTATTTATCCGTGGCTATGTTTTTTCATCTCATAGATCCACTGTGTATTTTTAGTGGCTACCACCAGTTCATTTCATGGAGGTATGGATCCACATTGTATCTCTAGTGGTCATATCCTTAGTTAATATTCTCATGTATATGTAGTGTATTGGTCGACATCCATTCTTTGATTCATCTCATATTCCAAGAATAGGTATGCCTTCCTCGAAAATGCAACATATTTGTATACTGATTGATTATTGTTTGCATCTTCTGCCAGTTTCTCCTATTCTAGCACCCTTGCATTGAATAATTTTTAAAGTGTTTTGGCCATTAGTTTCTCTTCCAACCTCACACTTTAGGGGGCATCTGTTACACACCAAAATGTTACACTTGAGTGCCGCACCCTAAGTGTTGCAAGTGTTGCAAGGTGACTTATGCATCTTGTTAAATGTTGCATGAACTATCGTAAGTGTCATATGCACCTTCCCAAGTGTCTCATTCACTTTTCTAAGTGTCTGAGCCCCTTGAAACCATGAAAAAATTTGTCACAATATCAAAGTCATGTTGGAAGAAGAATCCCTCTCATCTGATAGTCGAAATATACCTTTTTCCTTGGAAATTTTGACCATTTTTTATCATTTTAGAAGGATGGCGCTCCCCTACCCATATTGGTGGGGTGAAAACGCTCCTATGGACTTGTTAATGGGGTTACATGGTTCTCTTTCTCTCACTAGGTGGGGGCTTGAGTCTTGTTAGAGGGAATCATGTGATCCTCCTCCTCTTTCTAAGGGCCAGATCTCTTGGGATGAGGTTGGTTTTCTTCAACTCTTATGTTATGGMTCTATCTTAGGATCTGAATCCCAACTTAAGTATTCGTATCCTCAACCATATCCTTGATTTTATCATGGTGGTTGCACCTCTCAAGCCTATATATTGAAGGTATTTCCAAGGTAAAGGGACGAATATTAGAGGTATCAAACCTTTTATTTTGGAGGAAGCATTAACATTTTGATTGCAGGATTCATGCAAGAGATGGATTGGGAGAGCTTGGCCAAGTGACTGCATCTGCAATCATGCTTTGTAATTTCCTCCTTTGGCTTTCCAATTAATATCAACTTGGCCTATTTCCTTCAAGTTCATGTGTTGTAGATTTTCTTTTTTATTGTTGTTTCAATATTCATAGATAGATATGCTTTGTATAATCATCTGGATTAGGAGGAAGAGTTCATTTTCTATTATTTGCAGGACTTTAGTTGCATTGAGGAGCTTTGAGATCGAGCCCAAGGATTGGAGCAGTGAGGATGAACATCGCAAAAAGGTACACCACACCCTTCCTCTTTCTTGCTTGCTTGATTGATTTAGATCTATAGGGAGAGTAGTAACCACTTGTTCACTTCTGTCTTTGGACCAAAGATAGGGGTATTGGTCCAAAGGGGAGCTTAGCATGTCCATAGGGTAAGATTTCTCACAACACCTGGGCACTGCACATCCCATTGCCAATGTTTGCTAATGATATTATTATGTCATTGTGTTTTAGATGGGAATAATTGGATACACATTGAATCGTCATTCCTTATAATTATCAATAAATTTCAATAACTATTATTAATTCACAAGATTTTATTTGGGAATGGTTCAATATGCATTGAATAACCATATCCTGTAATAGTGAGTACATGTCATAAGATATTACTACTTTGCAGGGTTTCAAGTGGTTATGATTGGAGCTTTTTAAGTCTCTCTATCATTTTATATGTTTCAATAGTCATATGCAATAAGGTGCTCATTGACACTCTAAGATTTAATTTTGGTTAGCTCTAAGATAAACCCTTAATAATTACTTTGTTTCAAGGAAAATTCACACATTGTGTTGTTTTAAATTTAAATCTTATGTATGGCTTCTTAGTATTTGTTTCTATTTTTACATAGATTGCTACATGAATGTAGTCTCTAACCATTATTCTCGCAATCTGTGGAATTCAATGTTGATATGTGTGTTTAATTGAAAAAAGTGTTATAATATTGGTTTATTTACTTCTAATGTTGTTTAGCGAGAAACGAAATCACAATAGAATGCTACATCATTTTATTTGAGACTACTAGGGATTTGACAAAGGTTCAATTCCCCGTTTCTATTTTGGGAGAATTTAGAATAAATCTCTTTGTGAATTTTTTTATTCTTATCTATGTTTCTTGATAAGTTTTTTGTTTTTTCCATCAAAATACATCATATATTATGTTAAAAATCAATTTATATATACATGTTAGAGGAATAAAATATGTGTTATATTCTTCTTTTATGTACTTCTAATTGTTGTTTAGAAAGAAAATACATGGCAATAGTATGTTACTTTTGTTGTTTAGAAAGAAAATACATGGCAATAGTATGTCACTTTTGTGGTTTGGAAATAAAATACATGGCAATAAAATGATAATTTTGTTGTTTAGTAAGAAAATTTATGGAAATAGAATGCTATTGTTGGGCTAAATATATACACTATTAATTCCCAATGTTAAATTGTCAACCAGGGAGTTGTAGACTTAGAGGTTCAAGCACATGAAATTTAGGATTGGAGCCGAATCTAAAGCCAATAAAACAATCTTCAAACCCGCACTGTAGGAAATTAACACTAAGGATTCATCACTAGGACATAGGAATAACTTAGTTCTACAAAGGCTTAGATCACATTCTTTAATGCACTCGGGGTGATGTTCGTGTGATCAATTGTGTGTATCTTACTTAAGTTTTCCATCCTTCAATGATTATTTCCTATAGTGGATCCAAACTTAAATGTAATACAAGAAATAGGAAAACGGAAACGAATTCAAGAGATAGGAAATAAACTAACACCTTGGGAAGAATTCCAATGCGGGAAGGCCATATATCATAAATTAGACCTTTAATCTGTATGTTGGTGATTCAAGCTATGTGAAATTAAAGTGCAAGGAATCCAAAGGTATGGGAAATAAAACCAAGTGCGGGAAATAGAAGGATATTTGAACTATGAAAGAATTAAGTCAAAGAAAAAGAAAAACAATGCAAAACCAAACAAGATTAAAAAGGAAATCAAGACAATATATTAAATCAATATTTAAATTCAAAGATTGTTCCTCAAGTGACTACACCAAACGTAAATAAACAAGGATTGGAAGACAATGAAGAATAAAAAAACATTGAATATATACCTTATGACAAACACTTATTTAAGCACACAATGAATGAGGAAATTATTCTTATTTGTGTTCTTCTCTTAAAGGGACTATGTAAATAATAATATCCTTTAAATCTATCAAGTCTTTCAAAAACAGAAAACCATGAAAAAGAGAGAAAATTGAAATGAAATGAAGAGTGGTTTATCCCCCATGTATTTAAATGATTATTTTAAGAACATAAATCTGCACGGGGAAATAATGAAGTGAGATGAATTAGCTCTGCAATCGGTCTCATATGAATTCAAATCTGGTTGGACACAATGATTGCCATAAGTTATGTGTTTTATTATAGGGCGAGTGCATATGGAATGAAAGTGAACTATCTTTATAATCAGTCAAGCATACACATGGTTTCGATGAAGGAGCAATGATCTGATTTAAGACCCAAGTGGTGAATGCAGGAGAAGAAATATGTTTTATATTTCTTATGAATGAATATAAACAATACATAACACTTGACACATATAAATGAATACTCTGCTCTTAATTGTGTATAATATCTGCTTAACAATGTTAGAAATGTGTGAATAAAGGCAACTTGTAGGCAACAATCAAACACATAATAAAACATGAATACAATATGCTAGAACAAAGGTTTGAGACTCAAAATGGAAATAAACAAGCGATGCGAAGTAGGGTCGAAGAAATATAAGAATTATGTGCACACTCAAAGGAACAATGAACATTAAGTTTATGATCATCAATCTAATGCAAGAGAATAGATTTAAATCATAAAATGAAAATAACAATTGAACTGAATATAAATTGCAAATGAAACATGTGAATTGAAACAACACACTTAGAATCTAATCTATAAAATAAAAATGAAAGAAGAAGGATGTTACCAGAACGAGGGGCCCTTCCCACACTAGTTAAACCTGCTTGAACAAAATCATATCAAGCTATAATAATGCACAATGAATCAACAACAATCAATTCTCCATTTCCATCAAAGACTATGTTTACAAAATCTGTTCTCTCATGCTTGTTCTTTACAAAGAATCAATTACAAAGGATGATATTGATAATGATTCATTTCCCTTATAAGCCCTATGAGTCTCTATTTATACACAAAAAATAATTTAGGAGTGGATGGGACTGAATCCCAATGCTCAGATTTCAAATTTTACATTTTTAGGAAGAAATCCCAAAAATATGGGCTTTATTGTAATTTGGGCAGATTTGAGTTAGGGATCCACCCATATCTTCCAAACCAATTTTAATTTTGAAAACCTTTCTTGTGTTTTACTTAATTTTCCACATTCTAGACAAAACCCATATCGTAGAATTTCTAGATATGATACCATCTGCATGGAAATCAAGGTGCAAGTTGGTAGTTTGAGGTTTTTAGTAATTTTTACAGAATTATTCCCGCTGAGCTGGATGTTCACACGTGCGAGATGTGTGGATTTTGACTCAACTGTCCAAATTTCAATGTCGTTCTAGACAAAACCCATGTCCTCGATTTTCCTCTAGAAGCATTCCAAATTTTCAACCATAATCCAGTACCGAATGGTTGTTGATGCTGGTACCGGATGACCTGGAACATTCTGGTACCAGATGAGATGAATTGTGAGTACCAGATGACATGGAGTGTGAGTACCGGATGATTTTAGAACCTTCTAGTACCAGATGACTTGGAGTGCGTGAATAGTGCAGGAACTTATTGTTTGGACATAGAAACATAAGATTAGACCACCATTGGAAAAACTATTGTATAATCATCCTTGTAATCACTAAAAATATGGAAAATTATGTATTAACCACATAGGATAAATAACAATAGATAATGAAGGTTTTTGGTGTAATTAGGGATATATTATTGATGAAATGTAGGGATAAGGTGTAATGATGAGTGTATTTATATGGCAGAAACTATGACAAAATTGGAGCCCAATAACTACTTTAGTTTGTTCAAGACTAGTAGGCATTTGAGAAATATTCCTTCCTTCTATCTTGGGAGAATTTAGAGTAAACCTATTTGTGAACTATTTTAATCTTCTATGTGTTTCTTGATATATATTTTTTTTTTTTAATGAAAGTGCATCATATATTACATGAAAAATGGATTTGCATGCACATGTCAGTGGACGAAAACAAAAAATTCCCCTAAAGATGGAAGCAAGGAGAGGCAACATAATCACATTGGTTACCACTGGAAGACTATGTTTATGTTTATATTTATGAAAAATAACCATTCAAAATTCCCTTTCCTATAAAAGTAAGGAGAGCTAACATAATCACCGTACTTCCCACTGGAAGAATATTTCCAAATACGATTTGAACTAGCAACTATTATTGGGTTCAATAATTTATTTGTCTCTTACAAATTTCATTACGTGATGTTATCATTCTACAAGAAAGAAATGATAGCTAATCTTATTGTATGTTGCATACTCCTATTGTAACATCACCTGACCCCCTAGTGCTTGTTTAGGCTGACGAGGTGTCAAAATTTTATTTTTTCCTAACTATTTCATTTCTCCAATTAGACCGTGTAGATTGATTATGCTCATCTTAAACTTTCCAATGATTGTAACCATGCTCAATTCTGAGCTTTGGATCAAAAGTTACAGCCATCCAAAGTTTTTGGGCCTTCTACCCTCAATTCCACCTCAATGCCACGTGGTTTCCATGTGACACCCTGGTACACATGTCACTTGATGTGGCACTGACGTAATGAAAATGTGGAAACTAGTGTGGATACTACCACATGTCTCCTCATTTGTCATCCAATTAGCCTGCTAGATTAATGGATTCGATATATTCAGAGTCTTTCTATATCGTCACAGCTACCCCATCATAGTGTATCCGCAAACGACTTCCCCACACACTTCAATGGCCTAATTTTGATGATGTACAGTTTGACAGATCTAACGTTCCTGGAGGCCAACGAATAAACAACCCAGACAATGTTGAGGTGCTAACTAGCATGATGTTTAATGATTCATCCTTCCACCTTTGAACATGCCCCTGTGGGGTCCATGTTAAATCGACAATTGACGTTCATCGCAGCCACTCTCTGATTGAAGATGCAAATCATCTTTTGGAGTACTCCATTCAGAGTGTAACTTCCACCAGACCACGACTTACTTCGACTGACACTCCTCTAATGGACTACCAAGACCTTTCACTAATGTATTCGAGGGCTAGGATCTAGCCACATGTCCCAAAGGTTTTATGAAAACAAGGTTCCCTCTTGACCTTTCTATGAATTACGATCTACCATGTGTTCTTCTCTGGACATGATGTCATTCCTCGTCATCATGATGACACCCCCCTTATTATTTCTTGTATGTGATCCTACGTGGCATCCAAGTTGGCACTCAGAACACGTGTCTCTACCCAACTTCACCACTTGGATTGACATGTGGCACTCAGGTTACATCACTTTTCACACCCTTAAAGTGAAATAACACATTTCCAAATGGCAGAATAGCCACCAGACATGTGGACCCCCACGTGGACTGATGTGGCGTACACGCCATCGCCGATCACTGGCAAATCATTCCAAGTACTGACACCTGTCCTCTATGAAATGGGTGGGAGATGTCATCCTTGTCAGCATGACGTCACCTTCCTCTTGGCCTCATCCAAGCAAGGCCCATCAAAATCAACAATCAAGATTAATTTTAGCTGGGCTCTGATGGATGGTTAGGATTTCCCCTCAGAGTCTCCCCATCGGAGATCTCCAACATCCTTTCCCCAGAATGCTCAGATGGATACATGCTCCGAACAATGACCATGATTAAAGCACCTTTCCAAGGGCTTGAACTCAACAAGGACCCAACCCTGGTTATCTCAACCATTTACAAGCCGCCACATGTCTTCTGCATAGATGTAGGCTCTTTTCATTAGCGTGACATCAACATGACGTCACCCTTCGTCTTGATCACATCGAAGGGTTTCCACATTAATCAACAATTGAGATTACATGTCGACGAGACTCCGATTGACAATTGGGATTGTTCCTCGAAGTCTTCCCATCATGGTATTTGCATTTGAGTGGACAAAACTACTCTGGAGGATCCACTGTGATGGACGGTCATGATCACTCCGAATTATTCTTCGATAGATCGAAGGCTCCAGTTAGTTCGAAGTCTCATTCCAACTTTCCCATGGACTATTTTGATGGCTACCTCTGTGATCAATTACCAGGTTTGATTCGATTCATGCTCTGATGGATTGAAAACTCGGTTTAATTAAGAGTCTCATCCCGACCTAACCATGGACTAATATGATGGTACCATAGCGATCAACAGTCACAATTGATTCGTTGTGATGAAATCGATGATGACTAATCTATCTGAGACAAAGCACATTTKTTCATAGGTTTATTAGTCCGCTTAAGGACTTAGATGATTTTTCAAGGTTTTATCAGATTTTACCCTYGACTATCAGTCTCAAAACTCTAAGTTATTTACTCTTCATCACTCACTTGCATAAATTCATCCCATGGGATGTCCGTGCTAGAATAGAACATTTCCAGTCTCGAACTAGGTAGACCACATCAATTTCGAGAGCTGATCTCTAGGAAAACTCACAGGATACTGCACATGCATAATAATATACATCTCTGTACAATTCTGGAAACAATTATTCAAGGAATATTTACAATAGTGAAATCTCATAATAACAGTCACGTATTAAAATTTATGTACAAGTTTAATTGTAATTTTAACAGTAATAACCATGGAAGAGAATGCATAAATTACAACTTTTGTACCATATTTGCAATAGTGTGTTGAATTATAAATAACACAACAAATACCAAACACAAGAGTACATAAACAGTCTCACTATAAATAATGCAACAAATACCCATAATAGAAGTACATGAACATTTGTAGAGTAAATATCTAACACAAGATTATATATTCATTCAAATAGTAAATTAAACAAACACATGGTGGACACTTATCTGATATAAATGGCCACCAACTACATGCAGACCTATCAATTTTCTCCCAACCTTAGACCCTTCTTCCCACAAACTAAAAATAGGTCACCCCTAAGTTGGGGCTTAAATTCCACTTGGAAAGGAAAAACTATCCAAACAAGGTCTCTCTACAACAATGCTCACATTTCAGGTGTCAAGTTTTATCAGGAATCCTATAGTCTCTAATTTCCCCACATGCTTGTACCACCTAGGGAGTGTTCCCCATCGACTGCCCCACTTACCTTCTGGGCTTCAACAACAAGCTGGACAAGAAATCTTGAAGTTTTGTAGCTGCATCTTGGCACCTTTTGGGAAGAAATTCCAAACAATTATCTCCCCTGGATAGAATGCTTACGGGCATGAAAACCCACTTCTTCAACAACACTTCTCTCACCTAGAGAGAAATGCACACTGTTATCAGATTAATCGGTAAGTGCAGACACAAATAGATCTCCCTAACTTCCATAGGAAACTAGAACAAAATAGAACAAAATAGACACTTCGCCTTAAACTTCATCATCATATAAACTAGTTTAATGATGTACAAGTGACATACCTTTTAAATGACGCTTGATTCTCACTAGTGTCGTCCTTGTAGCTCCTTCCTTGAGTTTGTAGAATAGTAAGCCTGTCTAATAATTACAAACTAACAAAGAGGGAAAACAAATATATGTATATTCTAATGAAGTCTATGTATATGATCAAGGAATTACACAATAGAAGACGATATGCTTATATAGGGAAGAAATGTATTACTATATTAAGTGAATAGAAATTGGAGAATACAACCGATGCCTTGATGTTTCAAGATCCCCTTTCGATGGCTCTTTGCTTCAACACACACACCTTTTCTCCAATTCCTTGAATGAAGAAGATCCACAATCTGACTTGAAGAACTAAATCAAATCTCTCAAGCATAATCTGAATTAGAACTCTCCATACAAATCTTATCCTATTCAAACTTAGCCTTTTCCATGAGATATCCCTCTTTATATAGTGTGAAAGAGAGATTGATGAGTATATTAGGATGATCCCACCAAATCATAGAAGCCAGTAAAATCCAAACCGATCGGAGACCACCTCATCTTCTAGAAGATTTCCTTCTAGAGCATTCATGAAATTTGACTTTTCTCATGCTTTAAGCATTGTCGCACCCTATGCACAAGAAGCATGTGACGACGTCATAGTCCAGGTTCAGGGAAGAGTGCGACGATCAGGCATGGCCGCACCCCATGCATATGGCAGGGTGCGATGACCTTGACATGGTTTTTGAAGGAGGAAAGCAAATCACTTTTCCCATGGAGAAAGTCTCTTTTTAATATTTTCAGGGAACATGAACGCATATTGTCATGTGATCACCAAGGTGACCAAAATAATGTGTAACAGAATTCCCCCCAAAGTATGAATATGGAACTCATGACAACTAAAATACTTTGTAGAATGTGTGTGTCAAAAACAAGGAGTGCATCGATCAAGAACCTGCAAACAAATAAGCATCTGCATAATATCATACCATTTCCGAGGTAGGAATTCGCATGCTCAGACTATAAGTGATTATAATAATTAGTTTCAAGTGAGTCATGGCCACTAATCATACAATGTGGATCCATGTCATCATGATTCAACATAGCCACCAGAAATACATTGTGGATCTATGCTCTAAAAGAATTCAAATTCAGACATAGCCATGAGACATACACAATAGATCTATGTGTCAATACTAATTCATGAATACTCCGTCGCAACCTGGATCAAAATGATAATATCCAGGGTCTTCATTTCCATCATCTCTAAGTACGAATCTAGCCATGCGATTACAGGTGTTGAAGTCGAACATGGTAGAAACCACTTGATTACCGGTCATTAATGAAAATCATTAACAAGTGCGAGGGAAATCACCATTGATGTCAATGACTCCCAAGGTACCCCAGTACAATACAACGAATGTGAATAAATGAGTTTAATTCGAACAATCGATGGAATCTTCCAATCAGGGGTCAATAATGTGAACCCACTGTTGAAAGCGAAGAAATCTTCCATTGAGGCATGCAGGCTCTAAGGTACTAAATGATTTCTAAGTCTTGTTCACGAATAATGAGTTGAAGTCGACAAGAAAAGACTTGTCATAGGAGGTTCTTGATTTATCCCCCATCAATGACACAAAATATGTAACAGATTTGAGGTATATCAAAGTATGAAGTGATTTGGAATTGACACAAGGAAGGCCTACATGGTATAAAATTTATAACTGCAGATGGTTGACTCGATAGAAGGCTTGTTAAGGTTGTACTTCACTTTAACATATGAATGACACGACAATGGTCTTGGCAGCACTAACTCAAGGAGGACCCAACATATGAACTTGTGGATGGTCAAACGAGAGACAAATGGATTTCCCAACCTGGATACAATGATGAAGGGGGGTGTCATGTTCAAGAGCGACTATTACTTCCACTAACACAAATACAGAGACACATTTCTTTCCCAATTTTCCCCCACCATTTATGGCTAGTACCTCTTTATTTTTATGCAAGCTTGAGGAGGAAACATATGCTTGTATATTTAATCTCATCCTTCGGATGAGCCCCTCAGAGTATGTTTAATGAACCCTAAGAATGAGTGGTTCGATCCCATATGGGTCTTTCAGTGTTTGTTTAATGAGTCCAAGGAAAGAAAACTCAGGGGTTTTTCAATTTTAGAGAGTTTGAAAAACACTTAAAGAGAACTCGGTCATGTCCTTTTTCATAAATTAATCTAACGAGACCGAAAAAGTGATAACCTACCACTCATCATATTTTTTCTTCAAATACTTTTATGAGCGTGAAAAGAACAAGGTTGATCGGCTATATTTTTATGTCTAGGGAGCTTGAAAATATCTTAAAGGATACTCCATAGGTTTCGTTTTTCATGTCACCATTACAAGTTTGAAAAAATGACAAAATACTACTCGATTACATTCTCATGGTTTCACGAGCGTGACAAAGAATTAAGACTTTGCTCGAAGTTTTTCTTGAAAAACCGTAAAAGGATCTGTACATGCAAAAAATATATAAAAACAAACCAAAAAGGGGTGGACCCTTGTTCCAACGTCTCATCTCTAGAGTTTTTAATCTACAAAAATCAATCACTTATAAAGTTGTTAAGAATTTAGGGCTTGGATAAAGCATAAAAATAATATAATTTGCAAATAAAAAGTGATAAAAGTCAATCAAATAGGTTAAAAGTACCATTTTACCATTTCATTTGTAATTTTACCCAAATATTGCTCCAAATCCCTTTTTCACCCTKATTTTCAACTGTTGAGTGAGGAGCACATAGTGGATCATTTCATGAATCGTCTTCACCAAAGATGTAATCTCTTTCTCCTTCATCTTTTCATGGTTTCAAAATTGATTTGTATTGGTTAAAGTTGTGTTTTTGAGTCAATTTTTAGGGGTTACCCGCGCGTTGAGGTTGTCACAGGTGCCTTATATCAGGAACTACGACGATCTAGGATCATCACAAGTGACCCTATAGGTACATTGCGATAACGTCACACTTCACGATTGTGTAGACCTGCAACATCCGCAACCAAAAAAATAAAAAAGATGAACCTAACTAGGAAAAACCCCTAAGAAATAATTTTATGTTTCTAATCTCAACTTATGGTTCTTTGACAGGATTTCCTTGTTTAAGATGTTGGAGTGGCGCGAATGAGAGAATGAAGAAGAATATTACTTTTTCGGGAATGACCCGGGAACATTTATGGCCCTTAGGGAGTGTGGGTTACTAAAATTCTTCARGATTCAGGGCATGAGAGCCCAATTGATACTACTGGAGTACTTGGCTCACATGTGGTATGTGAATGAGTAGGTATTCTGTGTGGGTGTCCACACCCTCACTATAGATATCAATAATATTTATTTCCTGACAAGACTATCTCGTCRTGGTTCACGGGTGACACTTAGAGGCAGCAGGGGTGGAGATGAGCCCATGGACTACTATGTCTGTCATCATTGTGTGCCAGGTACTAAGAAACATAGCGACAAAGTAGATATCAAGGATTTCTAAGATTTATCTTTGTAGACTATCCTGTATACTATCACTCGCATGGAAGGGAGTGAAACTCATCATATGGATATGCAGAGCCATTTTCAGTATGCCATATAATGTATGGAGCCTAGAGTCTTCAACTAATGCGATGGGATCCTAAAACGAATGAAGAAACAATTTACCAAGTGCCGAAATGGTGGGTTGAAACAATTTGGATATGGGTATATTTTGGTATCCTTGTTCTTAGATAGGTTCCCTATCCTATGCTTGTAGGTGGAGTGGGGTATACCCGCTCCAAAGAATCTGAGGATGAAGAGGTGGATAGAGCTCATGGCTCGGCATGGAGGTGTTCCCATCGTCAAATATGATGATGTCTTCTTCCAATGGTTGAGGACTCAACTGCTCATGGTTGAAGATTATGCGTATGTCATAGTAGACTTCTGTGGAGATATAGATTTGTCTCTTCTTGACGGGTCCCAATGGGGGGACATATGTAAGAAGGAAATTTTTTTATATAATGTTTTTGTTATTTTAATGATATAACATGATTTTTGTGTTATTCATATGATGACTAATCAATTTCTCTCATCAATGCAGACGTGGGACATTATTGTCCGTCGAGATCATCTCACATCCATAGGTGCAGAGAGAGAGGTGTTATAGCAAGAGTTGTTGTCATGGACCTCAAGGCCATGGAACATAACTTGGAGGGATTGACCATGCATGTCCTTGACGCTACTGCGGATGATCTCCCTAGGCACTACAAACGCCACACAGTGGGCGTATCTTCATCCATCGGTCGAATGCTCCATAGAGTATCATGGGTAGTCGCTTGTTATAGCAAGCAACATCCTTGATGCTTTTGTACATGAAGCTATGAGCTTCACATTTTTGATATTTTGGTCTTCGGACAAAAACACTTTTTTGTAAACTTTTATCCTTATAAATATAAGGCTCCTATCGTCTTACTTGCTTTTATGTAAAAAGTGTGATTGTATTTTATAAATGTATCAAATGTCTTTCTAACACATAATTAGCCAATGCATCTGTTAATGTATTTAGACATCTAGGAATGTGTTGATATTCAATGTAATCAAAATGACATTCCAAGAGGATAATTTGTAAATATACCCTTAAAAAATTAGGACTTCAGATAGAATAAATGTTACTCAATTGTAGTACTACTAACTATGAATCAAGTCATACAATAATATGGAGGATACCAAGTGAAACAACATCAGTTAACAACTCGATAATTTCACTGTATTCTGCGAAATTTTTAGTTGCACGGCCAAGGAAAACACCATGTAGACTAATCAATTCATTCGTAGTGCATAGATTTCCCAAGCAGCAGATGCTAAGTTTTGAGTACTGCGACTAGCGCCATCAGCGAAGCCAATGTAGGGTAGTGAAGACACCGACATCTGGAAACTAAGAACAATGCAAGGTAAGCAGCTGAAGGGTGAAACCAAAAAATGAAAAATCACACAAGAGTATGATACACTAAAAATACAAAGCACTCATGCAAAAATGATTTAAGCATAGTAATTCTTCAAGTAAAGCCCATTTATGGGTTCACTCAAAGGAATTCCATCATAATCCACCAGTTCATAATCCCCTTTCTCCAACACTCATTTCACAATATAAGGACCCCGCCACATGGGCTCGAATTTACCAGCCCCTAGTAAATCACAATCTTGTTCGTAAATAAGAAGTAGATCACTTTCAAAAAAAAAATGTGGTTTAAGATGCTTTTCATATTGATCTTTGACACACTTTTTCTGATTTTCAATAACTAAGGAAGAATCACGATGGGTTTCGTCTAATTGCATAAAATACAAAAGATGTTCCTCCTCAGTTGAGGTGTTAGGGATAAGTTCGACAACTAGTTTCAAAGATAAAATTTCACATTCAATCGAAAAAATTGCTTCGATACCATATACTAATTGGAAAGGTGTGAATCTTGTGGCAAACTTAACGGATGTCTGATAGGCCCACAATGCTGAGAACAAAATCGTGTGCCAATTTGACTTATGAATTCCTACCATCTGTTGAAGCATAGTAGTCAGAACTTTGTTGATTGCTTCAACCTGGCCATTGGCCTATGGATAATAGGAGGTTGAGTTTTCATGTCGAAGACCCAACTTCTCAGTAAGTTCAGACATCATGAAGTTGGGAAAATGACTACCGTGATCAGTAACGATGGCTTGAGGTACACATAATCTAGTAATTATATGATTGAATATGAACAATGGTGCAATTTTCCAGGTATAATCAAATGTAGGCATCGCCTCGACCCATTTAGTGAAATAATTCATAGCTACAATAATGTATCCATGCCCCCTGGATGAGTGAGGGTAACATGTCATGAAGTTAATACCGCATTTAGAAAATGGACCAATGAAAATTACAGGGTGAAGAGGGGCAGGATGAGATCGGATCTTATTGTTGTAAGTTTGACAAGCGTGGCATTTCTGGACAGTAGTAATGCAATCCTTAAACAATGAAGGCTAGAAACAACCAGCTCGTAAGATATTTTGTGCAGTGGCATACCCAGACATATGACTGTCACATGATCTAGAGTGACAGTCATTCAAAGCTTTCTCAGCTTCATCGTAGGTGAGACATCGTCGAAATATGGAATCAATACCACAATGGTAAAGGTTGTCACCAAGAATGATGTATTGACAGGCTTGATACTGGATATGACGATGATCTATACTAGAAATATCAGGCTGTAAAGTTTGGGTCTCAAGATAAATCATGATATCTCCGTACCATATGTCATCAAAACTGATCATAAAGAGGGATTCTTCAGGTAAGGAATCCTCTGCCATAGTTTATGTCTCAGTAGAGGGAAGGTCACATATCAATTCGGCAAAAACCAAAGACTTCTTTGACTTGGTGCGTTCAAACTCCAAATCAAACTCTAGGAGAATAATTATCCATTTAGAGTAATTGCCCCCTAGCAATTGTCAAGTAAGGATATGTTGCATGGGGTTGCAATCGTAAATGATTGTGGTTCTACGTAATAAGATGTAGTGACGAAAATGTTCAACAACTTGAATAGCTCTGCCAAGGCCAGTTTCTCCACATGTAAATATTTTGTTTCGGTGGTCGTGAGACTACGAATCAAATAGTATATAACATGCTCATTGTGTGAATCATCCTCTTGGAATAAAACCATAGAAATGGTAGAGTTTGAAGAAGCTAAGTACAGGAAATAATCTCAACTATAATCAGGTGGAAACAATAGTGGTGTATGGATTAAGGTGAGTTTCAAAGCTTCAAAGGCCCTATTTGCAGTGTTGTCCCATACAAAATCGTAACCTTTCTTGAGAAGCCAAGTAAATCCTTCCCTTTCAAACTTTGGAATTTGTGTAGCGTGGAAGGAGGAGGTAAATTGAGAATAGCCTCAACCTTCAAGGGGTATACCCTAATCCCATGTATAGACACGATAAAACCAAGAAGTCATCCATACTCCACACAAAAAACACATTTTTGTGGATTCAAACGTATACAATAATAACGACAGCATAGGAAAATGGCCCATAGATGTGTTGGGTGATCTTGAGGACGCATAGAATGCGCTGGTAGATCTTCTAGATAGGGTTGTAAAATGTGCTTAATGTCATTAAAAGCATAATACATAGTGCATTGAAAAGTCACACCAACATTTTTTATACCAAAAGGTAGTTTTCGGTAGGTGAAGGTTCCCCAAGGGAAAATAAAAGTAGTCTTGTGTTGATCTGCAGGTAAAATATTGATTTGATTATAGCTGGAGAAATCGGCCATCAAGGAGAATATTTCACTCCTGGCACATTCATCAACGATCTCGTTAACAAAATGGGTTGGATAATTGTCTTTCGGAAAAGATTTGTTTATATCCCTATAATCTACACAAACGCGGATCGTGCCTTGTTTCTTGTTTACCAGAACAATATTGGACACCCAATCAGTCAAATCCATAGGACAGACAAAACCATCTTTAATAAGTTTTTCAACTTCAAGCTTGATAGCAACAACTTTACATGGATGTACCGGATGAAGTCTTTGTTGAACGGGTTTAGCGTTCAGGTAAGTCTTAATCTCATGTACAACAATTTCAGGATCAATAACAGGCATTTCTTCATAGTTCCAGGCAAAAACATTACAAAATTATTGGAAAAGGGTTTTATAAGTGCAGACCTCATCAGTATAACATGATGCATTGCTATGAACATTTTCCACGACTCAGGGTTTAATTGATATGTCGAGAGGAATGGTATGTGAAATATTACTCAAGTTCCCTTCATACAAAACATCGTGTGTTGACGCAGGAACAAAAGAAATAACAACAACGGTCGACAGATTCGAAATCCGTTGGTAACTCTCTATGGTATCTTGTTCTAGGAAGAGAATAGAATGATGATGTCCATTATCCCATGGAGTATCTTCCATATACATGACCATCATGATCATCTCATTAGTAGGAAAGACCACGTGAAACAGATCGGGAGATGTATCACTGAGAGAAGGAGGAGAAGGGGTTACCGATTGAATAACTTGATAAGTTGATTCCACCAGACTTAAAGCCATTCAGTCTACGTAATGAAGATAATCACTAGAGCTAGGTACTATCCATGGGTCATAAGACTCAGGGGTTTCATGAACAAAGGTTGATATCATGTTAATTGAGGCGAAAAAAGGAGGAGGACTATCGGGTGGTGCAATAGGAAATGTACCCATCAAGGTTGAATCTTTTAAAAGACCCATGCTGACATTATCGTAATCGGGAGGTGTTTTCGAGATAAAAGGTACGTTGCTAGTATGTGAATTGAAATTAAATAAGGCTAGTTGATCGATAGTAATGACCCTTCCTTAGTGTTGGAAACATAACACATGAAAAAGAGTAGAAACAATTGCACGCATGGAGTCAATATAGCTACGGCCAAGTAGAATGTTGTAATCAAGAGGTGCATCAAAGACCTCAACCTCGACATTAAGTGCCTTACCTTCTAACGTAATAGACAATGAAGGAAGAAAATCGTAAGATTTAAACCATGTACCATTGAAGGCCTTAAGAGTATTGTGCGACTTGGTAAGGGAAGGAGAGCCAATAGCTTTCCAACAAGTAACGGACATAACGCAAGTCGAGGCTCCTTCATCAATAAAGGTTCGAAAAATATTCTTATTTTCCACAACAATTTGGATCTGAAACACTAATTGAGGAGGAAGCCTTGGAATACGATCTTCCAAGTCAAATATTATCAAATTAGTATCAGTAGAATCAATTCCACCAATATCCTTTAACAATGCATTCTATTGAGTAGGACAAATTTGAAGGACTTCGAGAGCTGACATCACATAGGGTGCTTGCGCAAGGTATTCTACAATACTGTAGTTTTGGGCAGCACATGCGTGAGGATTAAATGAAGAATTTCGAACAACACCTTTGGCAGGAGGATGAAGAATTGTATCTAGGCCCAGTTTTTCGAGATGAAGAGGACCGTTTGGATGTGAACTTTGGGGAGGAGGTTGAACCAATGAAGGTGGTAAATCATCAACTTTATATTTCTAAGGAGAATAATTTTTGGCTCGAGTTGCGACTGCAATCTCGTTCTTCTTGGAGTCACCAATACACATAAGAACATAAGATGTGGTAGAGGGAGAAGGTTGGTCATGAATGAACAATTGGGCCTGCTGCTGAGAAGGTAAAGGTTGTGACAAGACAACGAGTGTCAGTGGTTTCCTGGTCCCTTGTAGGAACTTAGTGACCTCATCACATCATGGACAATCTTTCATATAATGATCCTCACCATAGATAAGGCAAGGATAATGGGGTTTACGCTTATCTTTGTCATCAACAAGTTGTGTTTTTGGTTTCTCGGATTGTTGATTATTATTTTTGTCCTCCTTATTCTTACCCTTTCCTTTCTTTTTATTTTTATTTTTACCTTTACTGGTAGGTGTAGTTTGAATTGAATTAACTTCAGAAGTTTTACTGGGAGAAGGGGTAGGAGTAAGAGTATTTTGTACATTAGAAGTAGTAGACTTGGGATTGGTATGATTGTCTTGTGTATACTGATTCTCAACATGAAAAGTTCCAATCACACCATCAACAGCATCATAAGCTACTGGATGTGTTGGGGTAGGATTCGTGGATGGACGAGGAGCATCAGTGATAAAGTCATAGAGTGTTCTTGTTTGTGAATAAACAAGATCCAGATATTGAGCGCGACTAATCACCTTCTCTTCAGTGATGACACCGCCCATGGAAACATCACAGGCTATAGGACCATTGATTGATTTGGTAAACCACTTAGCCAATAGTTGATCAGGAAGGGGAACTTTGATTAAGCGTCTTATCCTCCTCCACTCATGGATATGATCATAAATATGAGTGGAAGAGGATTGTTTAAATGAGCTCAAAATTTCAGTTCCTGTCTCATATCCTATAGGCAACTGGTAATGCATTAAGAAGGTCATGGATAGGGTCTTGAAGTCATTAAAGAATCCTCATGGTAACTCAATATACCAATTGGCTACCGAACCCGTGAGAGTTCATTGGTAAAGTCGTAATCTAATCAAGTCATCCATCAATGAGTTAGACAAACACCAAAGATGTAATGTCATGACATGATTATTTGGGTCTTCTCCTGATTGACTATCAAACTTAGGAATGTCAGATGGTAATTTATCCGGTATGATGGGCCAATAAGGAGAATGAAAAATATGATCATTCAAAATCCTAGATAAATATGGTAAATCCAAAGTAGCAAAAAATGGAAATTGTCTGTTCACTTGAGGGAACTGATATTTTTGAGGAGGTAGTCCTATAGGTATACCAATAGGACCATAAGCAGTTTGTAGATAGTTAGACAGTCCTGACAGATTTGGCTGTGGAGGATTTTGAGTTGAATAGCCAACAAGAGTTGGTTGATTAGGTATGCTCCCCTAGAAAGGAACATTAGACTCAAACGTTTAACCCCAATTAGGATTCATAGAACCTAGATATGGTTGTCTGAGATTAGGGGGTACAAAATAATTAGCTTGAGGATGTTTCCCCCCAAACGGTTGTTGATTCCCTTGGAATGGAAGATTCCAAGGTTGAGATTTTAATCCGGGTATACTTTTCCCATAAACTGGGTTATGGCCTCCAACTTGAGGTTTCCCCCCAACTTGAAGTTGACCTCCAAATTGAGGTTTCCCCCCATCTTGAGGTTAACCTCCAACAGAAATCTGAAAACCAGAAGTGACAAAATGACTGGTGCCTCCAACTGGATTGGAGCTAATAGGGCCAATACGATTAGATCCAATAGGTGAAGGTGGAGGATGAACGTAAGGCCCCCTGGAGAGAACCTGGGTATGTGTAGGAACAAAATGACTAGCATCATTATACCTAGGAGGAACAAAAATATTAGACCCTCCGGATGGATTCTGGGTAGGAATAGAAATGGAGGTATTCAAAGAGTTATACCCAGGGGAAAGTGATGGATTTGATCTAAGCAAGAGTGGAGTTCCAATAGGATCTTGAGTGATGACCACATTCCCAGTAGTAATAGTCATAGCTTGTTGGATCATGGTAGAGTTGGCAATCTGGAGAGGAAGAATCGAGTGAGAACTAATCAATACTTGGTATGAAACTGTGACAACGTTACTAGTTGTGCTAGTAAAATGATCTAAAGGTACTGTATAGGTAGTAGAAGTCACAAGCATTTATGATGCCATAGGTTTATTAGGACTCATTCCTAGCCTGTCAAAAATACCGTGTCCTGAAGAAGTCCTCCAAAATGAACGGACAGGGACAGAGCTAGGAATAAAAATTCCAGCAGTATGCACTGGAGTTCTAAATGAATTACTCTGAAAGGGTGGATTTTCCACACCAGACTCTGTGTGAGGTCTAGTAGGTACTTGAATATGATCTTCAGTAACAATTTCTCCCAATGAATTTAGCCGGAGAAAAATTATATCTTCTCTAAGAATCAATAACGGGTTTACGGGAAGTATTGACTCCTCTAATGGAGTAGAACTTCCAATCTCAGAGGCTACTTCACTATTGACTGCTCGTTTAGGAGAGCCCTATCGTGAATTGGGAAGCAAAGGAATGTAATCCTCCAGATCTTCCAGAGGTAGTCCTTGCATCCTATGTGAACGACGAGGGTTGATGTTGGCCGCACCAAATAAAGAATGAAACAAATCTATGGCCAACTAGAGAAACAAACAACACTCACTAATAAAATCTAGAAATCAAACCAAGAAAACAAACCTTCTTATTTTGAATTCACTAGTTGGTGATGAAATCCAACGTCGCGAAATCAAGACAAGAAAGGGTTGGTATAAAGTGGGTGTAAAATTTACATTGACGACCTATTTAACGGACTTACACCATGGTGCAATCTCCCATACATAATCGTGGGTATACCCTCTAAGGAGCCTGAGTGAGTTTGGACAACGTCGATTCTAGGTACCGTGAAGACTTTCCCCTCCACAGTCACCTCGTGTAAAGACCCTAAAGAGATAGGCCACTAAGGCTACCAATTATGACAATGATGCCTGGGGAAAAGTCAACAGTCTAATCCACGCACAAAGGTAGGGTATCTATCTCAAAATAAACTCGAGAAGGTCCCCACATAATTTTATTCTCAAGTGACCCCAATAATACGTGCAATCTCTACACTAAGACTGACAAAGTAGGGTGAGTAACTCAGCCAGTCCTAATGCAACCTCATGATTGACCCTTGTGTTAGAAGGGCTTCCTAGGACAAAATGTAGCAAGTGGATTTGAAATCTCCCTATCACAAGATACTATTGTGTGTTTTGATGCTTTGGAGAGTCTGCCTTGCAACCTATTCCAAAGCGCTATCCTAGCTAATGTTGGTGAAGAGAATTTATAGAAAATAAAAGTTGCTAATAAATTTTAAAATTACGTTGTATTTTTAAAGGTTGTTGTTTACTCAAAAGGGAAATGGAAATGAAACTGATGATGTATGTGACCTTGACCCAATAACATGAAAGAATGGATGATTATGCAATATTTTAATTCGATGAACTCTAATTATAGTAGGGATAAGGTATCTCTTTCAACTACAAAATTTACGAAACACAATTTCTCATTTTTTGAATGAACAAAATTCCAAATAACCAAAAGTTACAAAATTTTCCAGTTTTCTCTTTTAACAAATATTTTGAATGCAATAATTTTCTTGTGAAAGATCACTAAAAATAAGAATGACTTCAGTTCCTTCTTTCTCAAAATAGATCAGAGACGTAATGAAGAAAAGAAAGCGTAATCCAAGAAAATTAACACACACTCAACACGATTCTCAAATCAAAACTATAATGTAGACAAAAATGAAATGATAGGAAAGCCTTTTGTCAAATGCAAACAAAAATGTTTCTCAATCAATGAAACATTGCAACAATATAAGTTCGTCGCATGCTATCGATAGGGTACAGTGTGACGTCGTCACACTAGTCTGCACTAGTAGAGTGCGACGTCAGAGGATCACCGTGGTCTGTATGTATAGTACAGTGCAACGATCTCTATAACTAAATTAAAATGGAAGGAAAAACAAAAATTCTTACTGAAATTTCAGACCAAGGGAGTCTAGATGGATCACCCACAGACTCAGAGAATGAATTTAACCAAAAGAAGGTAGGCTAAAAGAAAATAAGAGGGAAAAAACCAAAAGAAAGTCATATCCCCAGTATGGTCGCCAATTTTGTTATCAGATTAATCGATAAGTGAGGACACAAACAGATCTCCCTAACTTCCACAGGAAACTAGAACAAAACAGAAAAATATACACACTTGCCTTTAACTTCATCATCATATAAACTAGTTTAATGAGATACAAGTGACATACATTTTAAACGACGCTTGATTCTTGCTAGTGTCATCCTTGTAGAGCCTTCCTTGAGTTTGCAGAATAGTAAGATTGTCTAAGAATCACAAAATAACAAAGAGGGAAAACAAAGATATGTATATTCTAATGAAGACTATGTATATGATCAAGGAATTACACAATATAATATGAGATGCTAATATAGGGAATAAATGTATTACTGTATTAAGTGAATAGAAAGTGGAGAATACAACCAATTCCTTGATGTTTCAAGGTCCCCTTTCAATGGCTCTTTGCTTCAACACACACACCTTTGTTCCAATTCCTTAAATGAAGAAGATCCACAATCTGACTTGAATAACTAAAGCAAATCTCTCAAGCATAATCTGAAGTATAAATCTCCATACAAATCTTAGCCTATTTAACCTTAGCCTTTTCCATGAGAGATCCCTCTTTATATAGTGTGAAAGAAAGATGGATGAGAATATTAGGATTATCTCACCAAATCAAAGAAGTGAGTAAGATCCAAACCAATCGGAGGCCACCTCATCTTCTAGAAGATTCCCTTCTAGAACATTTGTGAAATTTGACTTTTCTCATGCTTTAAGCATCGTCGCACCCTATGCACAAGTATCATGCGACAACGTCGCAGTCTAGGTTTAGGGTAGAGTGCGATGATCAGGCATCGTCTCACCCCATGCATATGGCAGGGTGCGAGGACCTTCCTTGACATGGTTTTTGAAGGAGTAAAGAAAATCACTTTTCCCATGGAGAAAGTCTCTTTTTAATATTTTCAAGGAACATGAACACATCTTGTCAGGTGATCACCGAGGTGACCAAAATAATGTGTAACACACATGGGCCTAAAAACCCACTTTTTCAACTTAATTCCCAACAAATCCTACTTCAAGCATACTCAAGCAAAAATGGCTATGTAAGCAAGTACATACAATATTATCAAGGAGATGGTACAAATTATTGAGAGAAGGACAACTTAATTGAATGGTTGAATGAATGATTGAGATCCCCCCAAAATGCACTAAGTTTTAATATTTTATTTTCATTCTCATGAAGTGCCACTTGTCATTTCTCAAACATCCTTTTGAACCACTTGGTGATTCATCCCCCTTTTCCAAAGACTTAGGAAAAAAATCATATTCATGCGTTTTTTCCTTTGTTAGAAATATTTCATTAATATTTCTTTGGTTTAATAACCATGGCTTAGATATATACCTTTAGACCCCTTTCTCATATAGTGGAGTTTATCCCCCCATACTCTTTATGTAAGGATGGTGTGCAACAATGATTCTTTTTCATTAAATTCAAAGTGAAATTACATAATAAAAAATAGGCTCACTAGCCCAAAAAGTTCATAGCTCACCAACTTGTGTGCATAATTGTAATTACATTTAAATTAGGGTTCATCCTAGGGGTATTACATTCCCATCCCCCTTATTTATGCACTATCCTCAGTGTAGTATATACACATATACAATCAAAAGTTCAAAAATTTACAAAAATATCCGTGTAATCTACCTACATATAATCCTAGTGCTCCCAAGTTGCTTCTTCAAGACCATACTAGGTCCATTGGACCTTTACCATATTTATGACTCGATTCCAGAGTTTCTTGGTTTTTCGGTACAAAATGCATACTGGTTGTACTTGGAATTGTCCCTCTAGATCTACCTGAATTACATTCCAATCACTGACATGTTTAGTATCAGGTACACACTTTTTAAATAAGTATACATGAAAAGCATTATGAATACACATGGATGCGGGTAATTCAAGAATACATGCTATAGGGAAAATACTTTCCAAGGCTTCGAAGGATCCACAATATCTTGTTTCCAGTTTTGATGACTTCCCCAACCTTAGGGAACTTCTCCTTGATTTTACTTTCAAAAATACATGGTCTCCTACTGGAAATTATTTAGGAGTTCTATGTTTATCAGCATAAATTTTCTACTTGTATTGGGTATCCTTCAAGTTCTATTTTATCTTCACTATCTGATCCTCCATATCCTTGAGTAAATCTATCCCTACTATTGTCTTATCAACTAGATTGTCCCAACTTACAAATGTGTTGCATCCTCTTTTGTATAGTGCCTCAAACAGACACATATTAATATATGCTTAGTACCCATTGTTGTAAGAAAAATCAACTAGGTGTAAATAATCCTCCCATTTTGAATGTTTGTCCATGACATATGTTCTCAACATGTCCTTTATTACCTGATTGAATCTCTTTGTTTTTCCATCTAACTCAGGGTGATAAGTTGTGTTGAAATTTAGATCTATCCCAAATCCTTTGAATTTCCCCTTCCGAAAATTCGATGTGAACTTCGGATCTCTATTCGACACAATTGTCTTAGGTTTACCATGAAGTTTGGCTAATTCCTTCAAAAGGATATAAAAAAATTTGGTTTCCTTGTGGGTTATCTTCACATGAATAAAATGGGTAGCTTTAGTAATCTTGTCTACAACTACCATAATGGACTCATGATGTTTGGCAGTCCTGGGTAGCTTAGTAATGAAATCCATGGTTGCAACTTCCCATTTCCACTCGGGAATGGGAAAGGATTGTAACAAACCAATTGGGTGTTTGTGTTATGTATTGACTTTTTGACATTCAAGACACCTAACAATGAAATATACAACCTATTTTTCATTCTTGGCCAATAGTATTTCTTTTTTACAACTGTAATTGTCTTTTGGTAGACTAGGTTCCCAAGATAAGATACTTTGTGCATTTCTATTAATAGCATATTTTTCAACTCATGTTCATCTAGAACATAAATTCTCCCCTTGAACATGAGGATTTGTTCTTCCCTCAACTCATTACTTTAAATTTTCAACTGTATTTTACCTTGCTGTAATTTTCCCTTTATTTCAAGGTACATCTGATATGATTTTGTTGGCTCTAAATTTTTGTTTTTCAAATCAGACTTGTACATACTAATGGTTGCAAAATGTATTTCATGTACCCTTTTTTTGAGTGCATTGACCACTTTGTTCTCTTTATCTTTTATGTGCTTGATATCAAAATCATATTCACTAAGGAATTCTAACCATCTTCTTTTCCTGACATTTAGGGTTGACCATCCGAATAAATATTTCAGACTGTTGTGATATGTTCTCAACTCAAACTTTCTATCCATAAGGTAGTGCCTCCACGTTTTCAAGGCATTAAAAATAACTTCCAACTCCAAATCATAAGTAGCATACAATCTCTCATGTTTTTTTAGCTTCCATGATTCATAACACAATGCATGGCTATTCTAACTAAGGACTCCACCAATCCCTTCTTTGCATGCATCGGTGCATAAAATAAAATCTTCATTAGGATCAACAATTTTTAATATGGGTTCACTTGTGAGTAATATTTTCAAGTGTTGAAATATTCTTTCAGACTCAAGAGTCCATTCAAATTCCACACCCTTCTTCTGTAGAGATATGATTGGGTGTGCAATTTTGGAAAACCCTTTGATGAACCTTCTATAATAATCTACAAGTCCCATGAAGGACCTCACCTCAGAGACATTTTTTGGTGTTCTACATCCTTCGATGGATTTTATATTTCCAGGATCTACTGCTATCCCTTCCCATGATATGATATGGCTCAAATAATGAATCTGCCTCTGGTAGAAGGAGCATTTCCTCAACTTGGAATAAATTTGATGCTTTCTCGATACTTGGAGCACCCTCCTTTCTCATGTTCTTATTTAGAAAATGACATCCATAAAGACAATGAAAAACTTATCCAAGTATTCTATGAAAATAACATTCATTAAACACATGAAAACAATTGGTGCATTCGATGTTCCGAATGGCACCACTATGAACTTGTAGTGGCCATACCTTGTTCTGAAGGAAGTATTACTAATATCCTCTTATTTAATTCTGACTTGATGATATCCATATCTAAGATCAATCTTGGAAAATAGCTTTGCATCTTTTAGTTAATCAAATAGGTCATCTATCGTTGGCAAAGTCTCAAAGTGCCATCCTTTTTTTCACAAATAACATTGGTGCACCCCAAGGTGATACACTTGGACATATATACCCTTTATTCAAAATTTCCTCCAAATGCATTTGTATCTCCTTCAACTTGTGTATGTTCATCCTATAAGTATCCTTGGATACAAGGGATACTCCAGACATTATATTAATTGAGAAATCAATATCCCTTTTGGGTGGTAACCTGGGAATTTCACCAAACACATCTTCAAATTCTTTTAGGACTGAATAGTCCTCAATGTTTGGCACCTTGTCCTTAGGAGCTTCCTCTATATGTGCTGCAAATATTTGACATCTCTTTCTAAAACTTTTCTTTAGATGCAAGGATGAAACTTCTCGAATAGTCATAGCTCTTGGAATACCCTGTACTTTCCTCAAGTTTCATTCCTCATCCAAGCAAGTTAGGGATGTATTGTAACAGTACAAAAAAACATGGTTCTTGTCCATCCAATCTATACCAATGAGGAAGTCATAATATCCCAAGGGTATTATGTTCATTTCTTCTTTGATATTCAACCCATTCATGTTCATGGGACATGCCTTAACCGTTTCATTAATTTTCCTTTTAGTTCCGGTAGCTAGTTGTACAAACCAATATTTTCCAAGTTTGCTTTTTGGAAAATGAAACCTTTCTACCATATTAGGATATAGATAACTTTGAATATCTCTTGATTCAATAAAAAAACAATAGTTTGGTTGTTGATATTACCTTTTACTTCAACCATGTGAGACTAAAATTGGTCTTGTTTGTTGTTGAGGGATGCATAATTCTTGGTACATGTTTTCCCATATCTTCAACCGTTTCATCTTGTTGTACATTTTTAAAAACATTCATTTTTTCATCTCTAAGAGGAAATTACAAATACATGTGGTCTCCATTACAATCCCAACACTTTATGGGTTTTTTCCTTTGTCTTTGTCCCATGGTTTTAGCCATCCTAGGCTCTTTGGAACCTACTTGTCCTTGATTATTGTTTCTGTAAAATGGGGGTTTGTTTCCCTTCTTCCTCTGCTCCATATTACTTTTGTTTTTTCCTTCCCAAGTTTTTTGGAAAGTTGATGTTCCTATATGTTGATCATAGAGACATTTATCTCTCCTTATGGATTCTTCCAATGTATTGGGATCATAATATTCTAGTTTAACACCGATAAATGATGGTAGCCCACTTAGGTATCTCTGAATTTTAACTTGTTCATCCTTGATAAACTAACATATTTCAACATCTCTAAGAATATTCTTTCATACTCGTCAATGCTCATGAGCTTCCAAGTTTCAGTTCAAAGACTTGTTTCATTTTCCTATCATAATACCCTTTGGTTAAATATTTATTTTCAAAATATCTCTTTAACTCCTTCCAATTGAACTTCTTCTCATCAATGTGTTTCACTTCTACGAAATGATCCCACCACATCGATTATTTTCCTTTAAGCTGATAAATTTCTACTCTCCCTTCTTCTTGAGAGGAATAATTATGTAGCCGAAATTATTTTCTCATACCCAACAACTAGGTCTCGACATCCTCATCCTTTTTGTGCTCACCATCAAAAAGTAGGAGGCATAATATTATTCATCTCTCGTTGTATCTCATATTTCATATTTTTCTTCTTATCTTTCCTGAAAGGGGACAGGCTTGAGCTACTACATGCCCTCCTAGTTGACTATTTAGGAGAGTTTTGATGGTGTCCATCATCACTCCTTATCTCACTTCTTGTGTCACGACACCTATGCCCCTTTTCCTTGCTAGACTCTAAATCCTTATCCATTTTATTCTCTATTTTGTCTAGGATTTGTAACATTTTGATGTTGAAATCATCTTTTTGTTCCTTGGATTTCCTAAGCCTTTCATTATCTTCTTTATAACTTCAGACATCTTTTTCTAGTTTCGTGATGGTTTCCACCAATTTTATGCTTTCCTGTTTACCTTCATCATGTCCATTGGATTCAATTCTTTCATTTCTCATGTTGATCCACTATCCCATGATTTTCTCCTCATGGTTGTAATCATCTTTGTTTCTTCCTTGTCTGTCATGACTTTCATCCCTATTTTGTTCTATATGCTCTTAATTTTTCAAAATGTACATGTAGTAATATTTGCTAAACAAAAATAATATAACTATTTTGTAAATAATTACTCATCTTGACATTAATACATTAGTTTGCAACTAATATTTCGCCCATCCAGGCCTAGTATTAAAACTAGAGCTTTGACACCACTTTGTAACATCACACAACCCCCTATTTCTTCTTTAGGCTGATGGGGTGTCAAAATTTTGATTTTTCCTTACTATTTCTTTTATCCAATTAGACATCGTAGAACGATTTTTCTCTTCTAGATATTTCTAGCGACTATAACCATGCTTAATTATGAGATTTGGATCAAAATTCACAACCCTCCAAAGTTTATGGGCCTTCTACCCTCAATTCCACCTCAGTGATACGTGTCGTCCACATGTCACCTTGGTACATGTGTCACTTGACGTGGAACTAACATAATTCGAACGTGGCAGCTGATGTGGCATATACCACCTATTTCCTTGGTTATTTTATAATTGGCCTACTATATTAATGGCTCCAATCTATTCATAGTATTTCTATACTGTCATAGTTACCCCATCGGAGTGTATCCGCAAACCGCTTCCCTACACACTCTGATGGCCCGAGTCCAATGACATACAATCTAACATATCTAACGGTCTTGGAAGTTGGTGAATCAATGACCTAGACAATGTTTAGGTTCTAACTTACATGAAGTTTAACGATTCATCCTTCCACCTTTGAAAAATCCCATGTGGGGTCCACGTTAAACTGATGGTTGAAATTCATTGCAACCACTCTCTTATCAACGACGAGGATCATCTTTTGGAGTAATCCATCTAGAGTGTAACTTCCACCGGACCGCAACTTAATCCGACTGAAACTCCTCTAATGGAAAACTAAGACCTTTTGCCAATGGATATGAGGGATATGATCTAGCCACCTCTCCCAAAGGTCTTATGCCAAAAAGGTTCCCTCTTATCCTTTCTATGAATTACACACTGCCATGTGTTCTTCTCTAGACACGCTAGCATCCCTCGTCATCTAGATGACACCCCCCTTATCTTTKCTTGTGCAAGATCCTACGTGGCATACGAGTTAGAACTTAGGACATGTGGCTCTACCTAATTCTGCCACCTGGATTGACACATGGCACTCARGCCATKCCACTTTTCACCCCCCTCAAAGATCCATAACACATTTCCATGTGACACAATAGCCACCTGAGACATGGACCCTCCATGTGGACTGATGTGGCATACACGTCATCGTCGATCAGTCCCACATCCTTCTAGGTAATGACACCTGTCCTATGTTCAATTGATGGGTGATTTCATACTTATCAATGTGACACCACCTTCCTCATGGCCTTGTCCAAATAATACCCATCAGGATCAACAGTATGGAATACTTTCAGCTTGGCTCCGATGGACAATCAATATTTCTCCTCAGAGTCTTCCCATAGGAGTTCTCCAACATCCTTTCCCTAGAATGCTTCATGGCTATAGGCTTCGACCAATTGTCATGATCCTATGATTCCAACTCCGAGAAAAAACCATGATTAAAGCACCTTTCCAAGGGTTTGAACTCGACAGGGACCCACCCCCGATTACGTCAACCATTTATAGGCCACCACGTGTCTTCCCTGTATGCATAGGATCTTTTCATTAGCGTGACATCAACATGATGTCACCCTTCCTCTCGATCACTTCCAAGGGTTTCTACGTTGATCAAAGGTCGATATTATCTCTTAGTGAGTCTTCCCATAATAGTATTTTCATTCGAGTGGACCAAACTACTCTGAAGGACCCACTGCGATGGACGATCATGATCAATCTGAATTATTCTCTGATGGATCAATGACTCTGGTTAGTTGAAAGTTTGATTTTGTCCTACTCATGGACTACTCCCATGGCTCCATTCATAATCAATGGTCATGTTTGATTCCATCCATGCTCTGATGGATCAACAACTCAGGTCAATTTAGAGTCTCATCCCAGCCTAACCATGGACTACTCCTATGGTAGAAAAATTATCAACGATCATCATTGATTCGATGTGCTGTAATCAAAGACGACTAATCTATCTGAGACAAAGCATGGTATTCCATAGGTTTATTTGTCTGCTTTGAGACTTAGTCAAATTTTCGAGGTTTTATCTAATTTTATCCTAGGTTGTTAGTCTAAAAACTCTAATTTATTTACTCCTCATCCCTAATTTGGGGAAATTCATCCCATGGGTTATCCATGCCAGAAGAGAACATTTCCAATATTGAACTAGCTAGACCACATCAATTTCAAGAGTTGAGCTCTAAGAAAACTCATATAATACTCCATATGCATAATAATATACATCTATATACAATTCTGGCAGCAAGTATTCAAGGAATAATTACAACAGTGAAATCTCATAATAACAATTACATATTACAATTTATGTACAAGTTTAAGTGTAATTTCAAAAGTAATAACCATGGGAGAGAATGCATAAATGACATATTTTGTACCATATTTATAGTAGTGTGTTGAATTATAAATAACACAACAAATACCCATAATAGAAGTACATGAACATTTGCATAGTAAATATAAAATACAAGATTATATGTTCATTCAGATAGTAAATTAAAAAAATACATGTTCGACACTTATTTGATATAAATATCCACCAAAAGCATGCAGAACTTCGACTTTCCTCCCAACCTTAGACTCTATTGCCCACAAACTGATAGCAGGTCACCCCCGAGCTGGTGCTTAAACTCCACTTGGCAGGTAAAACCTATATAGACAAGGTCTCTCTAGAGCAATTCTCAAATTTGAGGTGCCAAGTTTTATCAAACATCCTACAATCTCTAGTTTCCGCACATACTTTTCCTAACTAGGGAGTGTTCCCCATCAACTTCTCCACTTCCCTTCTGGGCTTCAACATCAAGATAGATAGGAAATCTCAAAGTTTTGTAGCTGCATCTTGGCACCTTTTGGGAAAACATTCCCAACAATTATCTCACCTGGAGAGAATTCTTACAGGCCTGAAAACCTTCTTCTTCATCAACATTTCTCTCACTTGGAGAGAAATGCACACAGGCTTGACAACCCACTTATTCAATTTAATTCCCAACAAATCCCACTTCAATCATCCTCAAGGAAAAATGGATATGGAAGCAAGTACGTACAAAAACAATAGGGAGATGGTACGAATGATGGAGAGCAGGAAAACATAATAGAATGGTTGAATGAATGATTGAGATCCCCCCAAAATGCACTAAGGTTTGTTATTTTTTTCTCATGTTCATGAAGTGCCACTTGTCACTTCTCAAACTTCCTTTTGAACCACTTGGTGATTTGTTCCCCCTTTCCAAAGACTTAGGACAAAAATCATATTCATGCCTTTTTTCCTTTGTTAGAAATATTTCATTAATATCTCCTTGGCTTAAGCTCCATGTCTTAGCTCTAGACCTTTATCCCCCTTTCTGTTCCAATGTAGTTTATCCCCCCATACTCTTTTTGTTGGGATGGTCTACAATAATGATGCTTTTTCATTAAAATCAGAGTGAAATTACGTAATACAAAATAGGCTCACTAGCCCAAAAAGTTCCTGGCTCACCAGATTATGTGCACAACTGTAATCACATTTCACTTGGGGTTCGGACTAGGGGTATTACACCTATTAGTTTGTTGAATCAATAACTTGGACCCAGACCAAAAACTGTTTCCAATGAAGTGAATAAACAAATAGAATACCATATTCATCTATATTTTCCTTCTTTTCTAGCATATTTACCTTAGTTCCCATGGGAAGACTATCTCTATCTTTATGAAAAAATATCCATCCTGGTTAAAAACCTGATAGCCAAATAAGATATGAAAGTAGAAAATTCTACTAGGTTTAATGGGTTATTTACCTCTTGCAAATATAACTATGTGCCAATGTCTATTCTATAAGAAGTAAATGCTAGCTAATATAAATGCATTCTACATACTCCTACCAGCCTGCCAAATCATCATTTTCCCTGAACAAACCCCTTTTCCAATGAATTGGAGCAATAATGAGAGGAATGTATCTAGAAGTAATCCAAATTTTAAACTTCTTAGAAACCTTGCACTACCACATCACATGATTAACTTTTATAAACTACACAACCTCTGTAAATCTAGCGTAATGAAGAGAATTTTTAATTGGTAGGACATAATGAAGGACCACCCACCGAAGAAATTGAGTGTTAGAATAAGTGAATGCAAGATAACTTGACACCACCAAATATATCCTAGTTCTAATCATGAGGATTCTATTTCCAATTGAGGCAGTAAAAAATTGATCAAATTTTCCTAACCTTATCATAGAATTTCCTATCAATTTTGATTCTAATTTCATATCCTAAAATTTATTCCAAGTGACTCAAACAGTAAACCCTAGATGCTATCAGTGAACAATCTTAAATTGAAATTATTGATTGAAAATTACAACAACGAAAATAACAAGATCATAGATAAATCATCCATGTACTTGAGACACAAAATTATATGTTCTGTAAACTATCAAATTTAGAATTTCTTTAGGGAAAAATCATCCCTATCAACTATCACTAAATCACCAAATCTGAGGAAAAAACCAATCATCTCAAAAATAAAAAAAAATTATCAAAATTTTTGGGACAAATCCCAACTTACAAATCTGCTACAAACCACCTATACAGGTTGTCGATATCATTCATACAGCTACTTACATCATCGTGTATGGACTTGCTCCTTGCAAGAAAAAACTATTGTACATACTCAATTGTATCGACTGAGACCCACATACATACGCGATCATCTCCATTGAAACCTACATACATACACAATTGTCTCCATTGAGACCCATGTACATGTACATAAATAATGTATTGACATTTTTGTATAGTCTTCACCACTCTTGTGACTTTATCCTTCTACAGTTGTCTTCCACACTTGTGGCCTTTCTCACCTCACACATGTGATTTCCCTACCAATAACAAAAAATAAAATATCCATAACCCTATGTCATATTTTCCAAAGTTGCAGAAATTACCTTGCTAAAATTTCCAAGCTCCTAGCACAAGTGCTCACTCACTTATGCTAACTCCATAATTACACAATGTGATTTATCACAATCTCTCCTGTCCTTATATAGGATTCTAATGTGAGATTGCAATCCTATAGCTTACTCTAAGGAGCTCTCCACTAAACTAAACATTAAATTAGAATATTTAATCCCTCCTTGTTGGTGTGAATCCCCTACACAAGCCCACAAATCCCATCACCAAACCCATTGAAAATAAAGTGTGATTTAGTTCCAATGAATATTCCAACATGATCGACACCAAGGCCACTAGTGGGAATACCTCCCGAACCTACAAAATCATCAACACTCCCTCTTAGAGAGGGAGGTATTCTATCCTACATCATGTGCATGCATCTTTGTCTCCCATACTAGAAGTATATCTACCTCCTGTACTAGATCTTCTATCATAGCTGCACTCTAGTCCTCCTGTATTAGACCTGCTATCACATCTACACTCTAGTCCTCCTTACTGAAATATCCCTTTGTCATGAAAAAAAAACCTACTGTATGGCATGGATCCTCCTCAGAAGACACATGAATCTTAGAAGCCTCCCATTTATGATCCTCCTTCCTAGCTTCCTCAACCCATGATACCTATGTGTCAGTATTGGAATATGCTTCTCTCCCACTTGAACCTAAGGATAAACTCCCTATGAATGACTTCCTCTCCCTCTGATCCCATTTCCTCCCTCTGAGGTTGGACTCCATATGAATCTACTGACTCCTTCTAAATCCGGGCACCCTCTGAGTCTGTACAACCTTCGAAGATACCTACTCCCTGACCTATGTCACTCTTCTATTATTGGCCATAGATTGCATAGGATGTCCCTTAAACATGTATATGTTTCTCTCTCTAAATTCAAGCACTGGTTTTGATTTGAAGATAAACCCTCTAGGTATAAGTAACAAGTTTCCATCTTGGAACAATATATGGTATCCCTTCTTCTCAATATCTTAGACCGAGAGCACACTCTTGAGTTCTGGAACCCATAGCATATTGGTCACCCTCAATACATCCTCTGACTCTAATTAGAATCATACTTTCCAAGTTCCATTTAATGGATTTCTATTCCCCATACAAAGCTCCACACATCTGCTTGAGTCAATCCTTGTGAAGCTCTCAAATAACTCTCATGCTCTATCATATGGGATGCGGCTCCACTATAAAAAACCAAGTCCCATCACTAGAGACTATACCTCAAAGGGAGAATCCCAAAAACAAATCCCTCTATATCCGGTCAACCACCTCATCAACCTATGTTGTTGATGCTTGTTGCTTCCTTCCCCTCTCCTCCGCTGTGGACACTATGAAGAATAATGGCCACACTCATGAAAAAAAAAACACTTGACCTTCCTAAGGTACTTCTTCTTCATTGGCTCTGGAGATGACTCAAGAGATTACTCCCTCTCTTCCTTAAAAGCCTCAACTCTAAAACCATGTCAATTTTTATTCTAATTTAGGATCTAAAAATTACTTCCAAGTGACTCAAACAGTAAACCCTAGTTGTATCATTGATCAATTTTACACTAAAATTATTGACTTAAAATTACAGCAGCAAAAAACGACAAGATTACAGATAAATCATCCATGCACTTGCGCACAAAAAGTTTTATTCTTTAAAATTTCAAATTAACAATTTATTGAGGGAAAAATCAACCTTCTCAATTGTTAGAACATCACCAAATCTCAGGACAAAACCAGTCCTCTCAAAAATCACAAAATAAAAAAAATTCTCAGGACAAATCCCAACTTACAAATATGTTGTAGACCACATATATAACCTACTAATTTCAGTTGTACAACTTTTGACGTCAACCTGTATCGACCCGATCCTACCTAGAAAATCATGTTGTATGTTTGTGACTGTATCCACTGAGACCTGCGTACATATGTGACTGTCTCCATTGAAAATCACGTATGTATGTGAATGTCTCCACTGAGACCCATGTACATGTACATAAATATTGTACAGACACTTACATATGGTCCACACCTCTCATGTGACTTCTTATTTCTCTAGTTTTCTTCCACAGGTGCAAACTTCCTCACATCACACATGTGATTTCCTTTCCAAGAACATAAAATAGAAGATTCATAACCCTAGGCTATATTTTCCAAAGTTGCAGAAATTCCCTTGCTAAAATTTCCAAGCTCCTAACACAAGTTCTCACTCACTTATGCTAACTCCATAATGACACAATGATATTTTTCACAATCTCTCCTCTCCTTATATAGGATTTTAATTTGAGGTCAAAATCCCTTAGCTTACTCTAAGGATCCCTCCACTAAACTCAACATTAAATTATAATGTTTTGTTCCTCTTTGTGGGTGTGAAGTCCTTGCAAAATCCCACAAATCCCATCACCAAACCCATGAATCCCCAAAAAACATCCAAGGGTATTTTCAATGAAACAAATGTGTAATATGGTGCCAACAAAGATTCTTACATGCCTAAAACCAAGGCCACTAGTGGGAATACCTCCCGAAGCTACAAAATAATCAACAATTCTTTTTCTTGGTAATCCATGGATAGCCTTCTTGTAAATACATCTCCAATTTCTTGAAATGGGTGTTGGCCTCCCATTTTTCCACATTTTGATACCCCTTTTCTCCATTTTAATCCCACTCACATACTCGAATATAACCTTTATATCATGGATTTTCATGCCTTCAAGCCTAAAAACCCTCGCAACTAGTATTTTGAGGTATAGTTGTTTATTTATTTATGTTTCCTAAGTTGTTGGTGAGTTAATATGAATATTTAAGAAACGTTTACTAATGAATAATGTTAGCCTTGTCCCTATACCATGATTGTTCCGATACCACAACTGTTCTAGTACCACAACTGTTTCGGTACCCAAGTTTGAATGTTTGCACATGCTCGCCCGCCGAAATCAAGAATGGTCCCATAGATTTTGAAGATATAACCCCCATCATGTTTTTTGTGCCTTGGTTCACATCCAGGTCACACATGGTGGTATCAATCCATGATAAAGGGTTTCTCAATAAAAAATGTGTTGAATTAGAAACAATCAATTTTTGAGAAGATTTCTGAGAAAACAAAGAAGAATCTAAGAAATCTAGAACATGGGTTTTCTACAGGATGCTCTCAATTAGGTTGAGAGTTGACATATTCTTGAAATGTTGCATGTTTAGGGAGATAAGGAAGTTTTACCAATCTAGTTTTTCCTATATTTATGTTGCATGTTATTTTTCAATAAGTCCAACAAGTTGTGTTTCATATTTGAAGGGATTTACGAATAACAATGATATCAAAACCCTGATTTTACTATACCAAGAATGTATGGATAGTTACGGAGGATGGAAACCAGTTCGACCTGTTTGTTTATGTAACATTTTTTTCCATTTTGGTCCACAAGAATAGAGGAGGTTAATTTTATCTTTTAGCTTGGGGATTTTCTATATAAATGTACCAGTTCTGTAAATCGAGGAGAACAATGTTGATGTAACTCTATAATTGAATAAATAGATGGGTATTATTTGTTGTTTGACATTATCAAACTCATGTACATGCAAATGTGATGAAAGCATTGTAATATTTTGATACTCTTTTCGTTTTGGTTCATAGTATTATTTTGATTTTATCACTGTAATGTTTTTAGGCTTGCTACTAGTTGGCAAGGGCCCAACAATATTGGATAAAATGCTCGTATTGTATCATTTATATAATAGTTTGAATGTTGTAGTAGTAGTCTGTTCCATTAACGCTTTATATGTTGGTGTTTTATTGTTTATGTTCCATCAACGATTTCATAATTGCAGTGAGTCTTTAACCTATAAATGAATCATTTGCTTGTATTCCCTTTGGTACAGTTCATGGGAATGTTATTGGTAGCTTAGTCTGTCTCCAGAGATAACCTGTAATGGTATTTTCAACTTCTCATGGATAAGAACTTAAGGTTATATGGTTTGTTTTATTGTAAACTTGTAGTTCGTTCTTTGATTCATGCAATCTACAAAGTTCTTTTATTAAGATCACAATTGCACAATTCTATAGAGAATCAATTTAATCACTAATAGAAAGAAAATAAAACCTTGAGGTGAAAGAAATGTCTTGAACCTTCTTGTGAGACTTGATCTTAGAGAATTGGTAATTGTTCTTTTTGGAGTTTTTATTGTTGTTGAAAATAGCCAGTTAATGCAATGTTATGCATGATAGTTGAGTCACATTTGTGCATACACCATTTTTTTGGACAACGAGAGTGCAATGCGACCACATATTTTTCACATTGAATGTATTAACCGAGAATTCAAGTGTTATATTTATTTCTCATAATATGTACCCTCAAAATGATACATCCAACTTTAGATCAGTAGCCATGAATAGTAACTTGATCTTTTCTTAAAAATGATTGATTAGAAGGGAAGGTTCTAAGTAAAAGTTGTAGTCATATATTAGTACATTGTTTTCAATTTTCTAGATAGTAGCTAGGATTCTCATTTGATTCAAATATAACCTTACATATGGTAGCATGAAGACTTGATTTAATAAGTGAAGTATCGCACCTTGAACTTTAGAAGGGGATTTGAACAAGGGAATTAGTCACTAGCCTCTGCTCCTAGTTTTTTACCAGCATTCTAATTTCGTTTTGTGTGTGTGAACAGTTTAAACATCTATTGACTGAGAACTAGGATGAGAAAATATCAAGGACATATGCATACATATATTAGTGATCTAGGAATGACATGTAGAGCTATTGAATTCTGCTCATACTTGGTATCAATCCTATGGAAAAAGTGATTTTTTTCAAAAGGGTTTGCTAGTTTCTTACTGTTTTGATGAATGATTGGATTGTAGTGTGGTTTAGTTGTAATCTAAGAAGACAGAATAGTTTAGAATTCCATATCTTACCTGCACATACTATGTATACAACTCACAATTTTACGAATTATATTGACAAGTAAATGGGTTTTATTAAGGACACTTAATTGACCCGACATTTTTGGTGTTGTTTCTGGGAGTTGTTAAAAGGTAAATGGTAGAAGGATAGTTTTGTTAGTTATATATTTCTATTGTTGTTGTTGTTGTTTTTTTTTTTTTTTTTTTTTTTTTTTTTTTTT
>JASDQU010102308.1:175706-289469 GCA_032191745.1 Picea mariana | reverse complement strand
CTCCAAAGTTTGCTTCAATGGCTTCCCTGCATAAAAATGGCTTCAAGATTCATAAAATCATCATCATTATGAAATTATGAACCTCATGGTCTATCAAAAATCTATGATTTATATAGGATTTGATTTGGTGATCCTATCCCAACTTCCTCCCAATATATGGCCTCAAATCGGGCTCTAGATCCCTAAATAATGGCCAAAATCCTCCAAAACCAGCATGAAAATCCACAAAAAATCATATTACAAAGTTTAAAAACCCAAATTTAAAAAAAATGTGGGTGCAGCCCTTTTCTCTCGGGCTCCTGGTCATATGGAAGCTTCCATATGACCTCGGGTTGGGCATGCCCTAGTCTTTATCCCTTCATCTTCAGATAAACCCCAAATGTGTTGGTCGTATGAGCCATGTGTCCTGGCCTAAACCCTCACGCCCACCTTCCGAACTGGATCATGGTTCTTAGATCCTAGTCGCGGGTTGAGTGCCAAGTTCTATTCACTGCCCCCCCCACCGGCCAAGGCTAGCCCTAAACCCTCGCCACATGCAACTTTAATAATAAATTCGTCCATTTTTTAAACAAGCCACATAATATCTAGGGTGGCTAGCATAATTGGTGTAGTTCATTTCCCATTATGAGGTTGGGGATTCGAGCCTGACGGAGTCGCAACCAAATTTTTGGCCTAGCCAACATTGGAAAAATCCAAGGTGTCATGTGGCACCCTCTGATTGGGCCACGTGTCACCCTGTGATTGGCCTGTATGGTACAATCATCACCTAGTCAACAACCTAGTCAAAATGCATGGTCAAATTCCATGTCACTTCCACATAATCATGTGTCATGCCATGTCATCATTCGTACTGCCAAGTCACCTACCCAGTCAGCTGCCACATCAACATTCATACTACCTAGTCACCCTGCCACGTCAGCATCCATACTATAGAGTCACCCTTCCATGTCAGTATTCGTACAACCATCTCTCGTCCGTACTTCCATGTGTCAGCCTGTCATTGGGCCATGTAACATACGTACTTCCACATGTCAAATCCATACAGTTCCATGTGTCAATTGCATACAGGTCCAGCTTAGCCCAAAAACACCAAAATCGAGTGATGCGTGTCACCTCCTCGTGCTTCCAAGTTTCATGTTGACGTCATCATGAAATCATGCTAACATCACGTGTCGTACTGTTTATGTCAGCAGTACAGACTATAGACTTTGACCAGTTTGACATTTTGCCTTTTTGGGAAATCGATCAGAACACAATATATTTCGCATACAGTGTCAATTTGCAGAAAAAATTATACAATCGAAATCAGCATGACGAGCCCGATGCAATGGTTCTAGTTTCATACAATTCTGATAACTTTGATTTTTAGGCCTTCCTAGATCCATTTTGAATCATCCATCCCAATTAAGACTTTTTGGTCCTCCAAAAGGGTATTAACCAGTCATCAAGTGCGGGATAAGCCACCCCACTTGACCTTTGTATTTAAACTATGTCCTATGTACCTGTCACATCATAATCATTTGCAAAACAACCATGAAAACTGACAGCACATTGTTAGCCACTTGTACTCTTTCGCATCTTATTGAAGCCACTACCATGCATACTGAAAACATTAGCAGCGATAACATTAGAAATATGAATGCAAATGAGCTAATATATTTGAAGTTATTGCACAACATCAACTTATATTGAAGCAAAGTATGATTGGATTTCCATTCTACAACCATCTCGTGTTCATTCTTAATATCAATTTCATTATTTGGCACAATTATAGGTGTGTTTCTTGCATAAGTTGTCTTCCTTAATTGTTCCATTGTTTGAAGAGATTGATTTTATTTTAAGTGATGAGCATGTACAACATATTCATTTCCTTCTTTAGTTAAGGGATATTGATTATTTTCCCTGTAGAAGATTTCTTTGCAATCATACAAATAAGGGATTCCTAAGACCATTCCACATTCATTGAGTGGTGCCACATCACACGTTACCTCATCCACAAACTTTGATGAAATTGCAAACTTTAAAGTGAATTTCTTTGTTATGTGCAATTTATGATTGTTGCTTATCCATTTAAGTGAGTACGATTTATGATGTAGCTTAGTTGTCAATCCCAATTGTTTAACCACTTCCTCTGAAATCAAGTTAGATTGAGATCCACTATATATCAATGTATCGATCTTAGTATGTTTCATTATCACCCTTATATGAAACAATTTACTTCTAGAATCATATTCATCACCAATTTTACCTGTCAAACCAACTGTTGTGATTTTAGTCTCATCACTTGAATCATATCCCAAGTCTATTGGTCATGTTGTTGTTGCAATTATTTGCCTCCCTTTCCTTTCTTTGAACCACTTTGGTCTCTTCTCTAGGTGCAATTTCCAGCAATGGTCATCATCATGCCCTTCTTTCTTGCAATGCTTGCAAGAGAGCTTCTCTTCCTTTCTTGTCACTGCATTTTCTTTCTTTCCATTCCCCTTTATTTTGTCCTCTTTCCTTGAATATGATTCCCCTGATACACGAAATCTTATTTTCCCTGGTTCAATGTATGTTGCTTGAACATAAACCTCATCAATATTAGTAGGTCCAAGCATAAATACAGTGTTAGGAATATGTGCAGGTAAACCTCCTCTATACGTCATAAGAGTTTCTTGGGTATGTAATGGAATATTTAAAATTAATGCCATCTTACGAAATTCATCTATGTGTTCTTGCACCGTTTGTCCTTTTCTTAGTTTAAGACTTTGCCATTCAATTAAATCCTTCTATTTATAACCCAAAGGATAAAATTGTTTTCTAAGTTCAAAAAAAAATCTTTCCATGATGGAAATACATTACAAATGTGTTGCGTACCATTTTTCAACTTACTCTGCTACCAGATGAGTGTTGTTCTTGCAAGACGAAGTGATGCCAACTTGATTTGAGTTGCCTCATCCTTGATTTTTTGCACACTGCAATAAACTTCTATTTGTCTCACCCAGTTATCAAGTCTCTCGGGATTGACTTCACCATCATACATGGGTAATTCAAATTTCACATCAAGATTAAGTAAAGGCATATCATGTTTATGTTTATGGCAATGTTTTCTTGCAGTGGATTTTGAACTTGTACTTGAAGAAGAAGAAGAAGATGATGGAGAAGAAGGAGGTGAAGGAGGAGGTTTAGGAGGATCCTCTCCTTCTTCACTTTTGTCATGTTTGGAAGATTCCCCTTGGAAAGGAATCTTTCGTTCCAATTAATCCTCATATAAGACCTTTACCATCTTAGACATGGAGAATAAAGTCTTTTTCAACTCGGTCTCATTTTGAGACATGCCTTCTTCTGATGCCATCTCCTCACTTTGAGAAGTCCTCTATCCTAATCCAATATTTGGATCTCCTTATATAATATCACCTTCACCATGACTTATCTTTTCCCTAGTAATCATGCAAACTCAAACAACCAACTGTCAACTTGTTCTGATACCACTTGATCCGAAAATGATCTTTAAAGACTTAGTTAAGTTTTAAGCATGTGTTCAATTACCAATTAGGAAGTAAGGAAATAAGAAGAACTTAATGAGAGATTATAGCATGTATAATAAATAAATGCAGATCAGAACATAAGCATAAACAAAAGCAAACCATAACAACAAGGTTTTCAATGGAGTTTGGCAAGGTTCCCTACATATCTGGGCCTTTGTCTCAGTGAGTGAGGATTTCTTATTTCTCTTCAATGCTTCAAAAGTACATCAGAAATGTATCAAAATGATTACAAACTAGTATGGTTGTGTTCTTCTCGACCTCAAAAATCCAACACAACTAACAGAAATAAAAAAGGTTGAGCATATCTCCCGGAATCAGCCTCTAAAGTTTGCTTCCTCAATGGCTTCCCTGCATATAAATGGATTCAATATTCATAAACTCATCATCACTCTACAATTATGAACCTCCTGGTATGTCAAAAACCTATGATTTATATAGGATTTGAGTTGGTGGTCCTATCCCAACTTCCTCCCAATATCTGGCCTCAAATTGGGCTATAGATCCCTAAAAAATGGCCAAAATCCTCCAAAATCAGCATAAAAATCCACAAAAAATCATATTCCAAAGTTTAAAAACCAAAATTTGCAAAAATTGTGGGCACATCCCCTTTCTCCCAAGCCCCTGGTCATATGGGTGTTGTGATATGGTCTTGGGTTGGGCGTGCCTTGGTCTTTAGCCCTTGGTCTTCTGATAAACCCCAAATGTGTTGGCCGTATGGGCCATGTGTCCTAGCCTAAACCCTCGCACCCACCTTCTGGACTGGCTCCTGGTTCTTAGCTCCTAGTCAAGGGTTGAGTGCCAAGTGCGATGCACTATCCCCCCAACCGATCAGGGCTATCCCCAAGCCCTCGCCACATGCAACTTTAACAATAAATTTTGTCGTTGTTTAAACAAGCCACATAATAGCTCGGGTGGCTAGTGCATTCAGTGTAGTTCATTGCCCATGTCGAGGTCGAGGGTTCGAGCCCGATGGAGTCGTAACAAAATTTTTGGCCTAACCAACATTGGAAAAATCTGGGGTGCCACGTGGTGCCCTCTAATTGGGCCACGTGTCACCCTATGATTGGCCCGTACGGTACAGTCAATACCTAGTCAGCATGCATGATCAGCTGCCACGTCACTATCAGACAACCACATGTCATTCCACGTCAGCATCCATACTTCCAAGTTACCTTTCCAGTCAGTTTCCATGTCAACATCCGTACTGCCCAGTCACCCTGTTGTTGTAGGAAAATATCCCTGCGGACAGGTAGATTGCCTCAAAGAGCTTGACCCTAACTCTAAGACAGAAAATGCTTAATGTGGACGCTGACTTCCTTTCAAATCTATACAAACTAACACATGAGAAGGAAGGAGAACAGAAGTACCTTTTTATCGACGTTTGTCCCTGCACGCTCCAAGTTGAGCTCCAATCCGTTGCTCCTTGCTGAATCCTGTGGGAAAACAAGATACGACCACTTCCTACTCTATTGATATTAGCTTGAAAACAGATCTATCTCTCAATGATAAGTTCATGTAACATCATACACAAACTAGAAAGAAACAAGCCAAGCGTTTCATATTGATGAGAATAATGACAACAATACTTACAATCGTAGATGTGAATGCGACAACTTCGTCAAGTCCCCTTCGTCTAACCCTTTCTCGAAAGATCCACAACCTGGATGATAGCAGCTTCACTGATCACTCCCCTTTGGCTGACTGTGTGTTTCCTATGAGATCATAGGTTTCATGCTAGCAATTCTTCCCCTTTTTCACCATCATAGAGCTTGCTTATATAGGTTAAGAGGAGCTTAACCTCCTAAGTTATCTTTAGAAAAAGTTGGGAACTTCCTCCTTAGATCAGGGATCTCCTGATGGAACCAAGAATTCGAATGCAACTGCCTTCTAAACTTGAAAGATCCTTCCCTTATTCTCCTCAACGGGCTAACCACTTCCCTAGATTAGGCAGCGCTCCCTCAAAAGGGGCATCAGAGCGTTGTAGTGCTCCCTAGGAAGCTTGAGGGAAGCACCAGTGCTTCAGATGTGAATAGCGCTCCTTTAGAGGGGCAGGCAAGCATTATAACACTCCATGATGCCTTGTAGGGGAGCGCCAGCGCTCCTAAGGTTGATGTAGGGGAGCACTCAGCCTCAAAACCCTTGTTTAAGAGCTCTTCTTAGGTGTTAAGAGTTCCTTGACTTCAGTTAACCAGTTTCCCTTCTCCAAATCAAGTATATGAGATGTTTTAAGTGCCTCCTTAGTGTCGTCATTATGGCAGTATGCTTGAACAACGTTTGCGACACTTGTGAACAACTTGCGACACTTGTGAAAGTTGTAAGGAAGATGCGGCACTTACGACAATTGAGAGGAACATGCGACACTTATCCAGTTGAGTAATTTTGACATGTAACAGATTGCCCCCCAAAGCATGAAGTTAGAAGATGCAAATTGATAACTGAAATGTTTTGTAGACGTTCAAGAAAGGGTATAGACTCGGAGAACCTGGCGAAAGTTGCACATAAACATCCAACAAATATCATGACATGTTTCAAAACCTAAGGCAGGCATACCTATGTTTGGGTGATCAAGACTTGCAAGATATGGCCGCCATAAAATACACTACGGATCCATAATTGTATTGATAAAAATGTATAGCCACCGAAGATACAATGTGGATCTATACTCTGATGACTCAGACTGATCGTAGCCACGAAGAATACACAGTGGATCTACGAGATGACAAGACATAGCCACGACCAATACAAAGTGGATCTATGTAACAGTGTATGTGTTCTTTGTCCAAGAGAAACTCCTTCGCAGCCTGGGGAAAGCAGATATCCAAGTGGTTACTCAACCTAGGGTCTTCTTACCAATATCAATGTGGTATGATTCTAACCATGTAAATAGATGTCTTGATGTCAAACATGGTAGAAACCACTTGATAAACGGTCAATGGTGCAAACTGTTAACAAGTGCGAGGGAAATTACCATTAATGTCAATGATTCCCAAGATACCCTAGTACATTCCAGCGAATGTGAATAGATGAGTTGAGGTCGAACATCCGTGGAATCATTCAATCAGAGGTCAATGATGTAAACCTACTGTCAAATGTGAGGAGGCCTGCCATTGAGGCATGCAGGTCCCAAAGTACTAACTAGTTTCTAAGTCTAATTCCTGGATAATGTGTTGAAGTCGATAGGAATAGACTCGTCGAGGGAGGGCCTTGATGTATCCCCCATCAACGACATGAAATGGGCATAGAGATGTAATTGGTAGATCAAAAGAATCAAGGACTGACACGGGTTTTTGAGGCAAGATATTTGGGATGGCTGACTCTCGAGGCGAATACTTCCCTTGAACACTGAGGCACAACAACAAAACATGACGTGGACCAACACTTATGCAGTGGGTACGGTGACTTGTGTCGAGTGACCCAAAGGAGTGAAAGGGACTCATAGTATTGGCTCAGTGCAAAGGTTTTGCATATTATGATATGTGCAAATGACAAAGTGTCATGTTCAAGGGCGACTCTAAGAAGTGCTAGATGATGTTCTCAAGAGACTGCTTGGCTTGCTCCTTTCAATTTTTCCCCCATCCAGATGGATGAGTACCTCTTTTTGGTTTAATGAGCTCGAGGAGGATAAAACATGCTCGATATAACTCACTTTCGGTAAGTTCCTCTTCTTTTGTTTAACGAACCGGAAGAAGTAAGGGTTCGGTCCCATATGGGTCTGTCGATGTGTGCTTTAACGAGTCCAAAGACAGAAAACTCGAAGGTTTTTCGGGATTATAGAGTTTGGAAAAACACTTAAAAGAGAAATCTCTCGTTTCCTTTTTCGTACAGTAGTCTAACGAGACCGAAAAAGAGAGAAACTATCGCTCGAAAGATGCCCTTTCTGACCTTTTAACGAGTGTGAAAGGAAGTAAGGTCACTCGACAATCTTTTCATATTTAGAGAGTCTGAAAAGGGTTTAAAGAAGACTCCAGGGGGGTTCCTTTTTCGTGTGTTTGTATATCCGTACGGGTCCGAAAAAGAGATAAAATTTTACCCGGTTACGTTCTCATATTTTTGAGCTCGAGAACGAACTAAGACTATGCTCATAAGTGTGACAAGGTAAATCATCCGTCAGAATTGCCAGGAAACCTGCGATGCCAAAACTACAAACCAAAGTTTAGTGAAGCCAGCATATTGTTAGAGAAACCCATAAATGACCATACCTTATGAAAAATGAAAATTTATAAATAACAATATATTGAAAATTTCATTTACCATTTCATTTTGCACAAGGATTTTGGAGTAGTGGTGATTCTCATTTTGAAGTGGATCTTGTTTTGTTCACTGCCGAAGCTACGGTTGACTGTTTCGCTTGCCGTTCGGACCAGGTATATATCCATCTCTTCTTATTTCAATTAAATGGTTTAGTATTCATTTTCATAGCATCATTTATTTTAAAATATGAAGCCCTAAGTTGCCCCAAATAGAACCAAATCGGCCTCTTTAAAAAACAATGGGAAAATGGGATTCTTTTTGAAAAAACGTTCTAGAAGAGGATGGCTAAGATGCCAATGCCTCAATAGTCAATTAGATAGGTCGTTTTTTGGCAAGGAATCCATGATAAAACCCCCACGTATGCCCACGCAGCCACAAATTCGTTTTTTATTTTTTAAACGTCTTTATGAATGTTAAATGGCTAAGAGGGGGCGTGGTGGTTATAAAAGAGTGTGTGGTTACTTTTAAATAATGTGGGCATCTTATTTCATGTTTTAAATTGCTTTTGAAAATTGTCGAAATTGCCAAAACGTGGAAATAATGAATTTCTTTATTTTTTTGTTTTGTAGGTAACTTCGGCAACCATGATTGAGTGGAAAGAAAGAGAACATGAGATGGATGACTTAGCTGCCTTGCGGAGTCCCCGCACACGGGCCGCGTTGCGAGCTTGTGGCTTGCTCAAATTCTTCAAGTTGCAAAAAATGAAGAAAGATATTTTATTGCTTGAGCATATGATCGGCCTATGGGATGTTGTAGAGCAAGGATTCCGAAATTGCACACAACTTTTAACCATTGAGTTAGAAGACGTGTATTTTTTGACTAGCCTCTCGAAAAGAGGGGTCCCCATATATTTTACTGGGCAGAGGGCGCTACCCAAGCAAGTGGACGTGTATCTGGCACGCCACTGTATCCCAGGAGAAAGACTGGTAGGGGGTAGAATCCCTATCAAGGATATTCGAGAGCTGCCCCTCCGGTCTATAATGTTTGCTATCACGAGCGTGACTGGCAATACTAGCACACATCTAGCATCAAGATCGCAGGTGGCTTACGACATTCAGTGTTTGGAACCAACACTGTTCAACTGGAGTGCAGGGTTCCTTCGAAACGTGAAGGAACAGATTTCACGGTGCAGGACAGGACAGAAGCAGTTTGGTTATGGCTCATTTTTGGTCTCATTTTTTCTAGAGCGCATCCCCTAGATGCAGCCTCAGATAGCACTGGCGGTGCGACCAGTGGATGAACCGAGGATGGAGAGGTGGACTAGTCTATCTCCAAGGCTAGTATCGGAGTCAGAGTTCCGTTTCACTGGCGATTTCTTTGCCTGGCTGAGACGGCAGTATCTCTGGATAGAGGACTTCCCTTATGCTGAGGTACATTTCTGCGGGAGTATGGATTTGATTTTGCCTATAGGGGAAGACTGGGATGTATCAGGTAAGAGACTGAGCCCTACCTTGTCTAGTTTTTGTTTCTTTTTGAGTTTTTAATGTATATATATATATATTTTGGGTATGTAGAAGAGTTTTAATAGATGCAATGTTTTCAACATGCAGACAAGGGAGCAGTGCACCCGGCCGATATACCGGTACTAGGACGTCGTGGGGACATTCCAGTTGCAGTAGATCCGACAGTACCAGTGATGGGTCTTCGGGAGGTTGAAAGAAACCTTCAAGGCCTCACGATGGGCATTCCTCCTTTACGGAGGGGAGAAGTGCCTTTACATCTGCAGAGGCACACTGTGGGAGTACCAGAGAACATCAATTCTCTATTGAGGCGCGTAGTGTGCACGGTGATGTCTTACTCGCAGCACAATGTAGTGCAGGGAGATTAGAGTCTCTCCGGTGATCATCTTTTTGTTTGCCTTGTCAGGCGACGTTGTATGGGTGTAAAGACCCAATATTTTGCTCTTCCACATACTTTTTTGATGTAATCCAAACATTTCAGTCACACCATATATATATATATATACAGTTTCAAGTTTTTACAGTGCCAATGATTTTTACATGATGATGTTTGTGATGTGTTTTAATTTACAAGTAATGTGCAGTTTTGCTTTCCTTAATTCTTATATGTGGGCAAGATACCGATCCATGATATAATTAGCTAACGAATCTAAAACACTATTAAGTTCTCTTGGAATGTGTCTATATTCAATGTAATCGAACATTCGTTCAAGACGACGAACTTGTAAGTGGAGACGTAGCAGGATAGGACTACGGATAGCGTAAATACGGTTGAGTTGATAGATCACGAGTTGGGAGTCTAAGTAAATAATGATACGAGAGATACCTAGAGAGGAGGCTTGGGTTAACAGTCCAATGACAGTGTGATATTATTCCATACTGTTGGTTGCTGGTCCTAAGCAGATTCCTCCTGAACTCACCACCTCGTCAAATTGGTAAATAACCCATGCTGCCGAAGCAATGTTCCGGGTATGTCGACTAGCGCCATCCGTGAACCCAAAAAAGATAGGAAAGGAAGACGTCATCTGCGGATGAAAACAAAAGCACAGTCATGAGTGGCAAAGGTAAAGACTCGAGCACGCGAAAGAAATAGACACACCAAACTAAAATACAATAATGTACAAAGTACAGATGCTAGGTGATCTAGGCATAGTACTTTTTAAGGTAAAGCCCATTTCGGGGCTCTCCCAGGGAAATTCCATCATGATCTACTAGTTTGTAAGCGCCTCTGTGTAGAACACGCTTCACAATGTAAGGACCCTACCACATAGGTTCTAACTTTCCTGTCCCCAATTTATCATGAGTTTGGTCATAAACGAGGACTAAGTCTCCTTCTGCAAAAGTCCGAGGGTGGACGGATTTGTCGTATTGACTCTTAATTCGTTTCTGATGTGCCTCATTAATGAGAGCAGCATCACGACGTGTTTTGTCTAGCTTGGATAAATACAAGAATCGTTCTTCTTCAGCAGAAGTATGGGGAAGGAGTTCTACTTTCAGTTTGAGTGATGGAATCTCACACTCTATTGGTAGGATGGCTTCAATGCCATATACCAACTGGAAAGGAGTAAATCCAGTTGAGGTTTTCACAGAAGTGCGATAGGCCCAGAGAGAGGAGAAAAGTTGTAAATGCCACGATGTCTTGTTTTCCCCTACCATGAGTTGGATCATGGTTTTTAGGACTTTGTTGATGGCCTCAACTTGTCCATTAGCCTGAGGGTAGTAAGGGGATGAGTTTTCATGGAGAAAACCCAATTTGACATGTAATTCGCTCATCATATGGTTTTTGAAGTGTGCACCATGATCGGTGACAATGGCGTGTGGTACACCAAAACAAGTTATGATATGGTTGAAAAGAAACAGAGCTGCAGTACGACCATCGTTCAGGAAGGTAGGCATAGCCTAAGCCCATTTGGTGAAGTAGTCAACGGCGACAATGATGTAACCGTGCCCCCCAGCTGAGGTAGGCTTACATTGCATGAAATCGATTCCCCACTTAGCAAAGGGGTCGATGGAGATAATGGGGTGCAGCGCAATAGGGTGGGTGCGTGCCTTTTTGTTAAATACTTGGCAGGGTGGGCATTTTTTGATGGCCTCGATGCAATATTTGAAAATCGAGGGCCAAAAGTAGCCGGCACGTAGGATTTTTTGGGTTGTGGCCATCCCGAAAAGGTGACCGCTACAGGCACCAAGGTGACAATCGTTCAAAACGCGTTCAGCCTCTTCATGAATGAGACATCGTCGAAGGATGGTGTCAATACCACGACAATACAAGGTGTCGTCGATGAGGAGATAACGGCGAGAGTGGTGACGGATGCGTCGACGCTCTTCGCGAGAGATGTTGGGCTGAAAACATTGGGTTTGAAGGTAGAGGAGAATGTCTCTGTACCAAGGATCGGAGGTGCTGATGAGGAAGAGAGATTCATCGGGGAGAGAATCTCTAGGTTCAATGTTTTCATCGGCACGGGGGAGAGAACAGATGAGCTCTGCAAACACCAGGGATTTTTTGTCTTTAGCCTTCGTAAACTCAAGATCAAATTCTTGAAGAATGACAATCCATTTAGAATATTTACCCCCAAGTACTTGACGCGTCAAGACGTGGTACATGGGGTTGGAGTCTGCGATCACCGTGGTGGTGCGTAATAAGATGTAATGGCGGAATCTCTGGACAGCGATGACAGCTTCCAGAGCTAGTTTCTTGACATGTGAATATCAGAGTTCGGGTCCAGATAGACTCTTTCTCAGATAATAAATCACATGTTCTTCACCGTTAGGGTCCTCTTAAACTAACACCATCGTGATAGTGGAAGTGGAGGCGGCCAAGTAAAGGATATAGTCCTTTGTGTACTCCGGAGGGTGTAACAAGGGAGCATGGGTCAAGGTGTGCTTGAGAGCATCGAATGACCATTGGGCAGTGTCATCCCAGATGAAAGGGATGTTCTTCTATAGTAACCGCATGAATCCTTTTGTTATCTCGACGTAGTTGCAGATGAAACGGCGAAGGAAGTTTGCTTTGCCTTGCAAACTCTAGAGTTGGGTTAAATTGGTGGGTGGGGCTAAGGCTAGAATGGCCTTGATCTTTAAGGGATCCACCCAGATCCTGTCTTTGGAGACAACGAAACCAAGGAGTCGACCGGATTCCACGGCGAAAATGCACTTGTGGGGGTTCAAGAAAATAAGGTAGAACCGACATTGACGAAAAATCACCCGCAAGTGATCAATGTGATCGGATCGATTGGATGAGTGGGAGGGTAAATCGTTAAGGTAAGGCTCTACGATATGCTTGATATCGTGGAATGCGTACGACATGGCCCACTGGAAAGTGGCACCAGCATTTTTAAGGACAAATGGTAACTTTCGATAAGCGAAAGTCCCCCATGGGCAGATAAAGGTTTTCTTATGTTGATCGGCAGGTAAGATTTCAATCTGGTTATACCCAGAAAAGCCATTCATGAAAGAGAAGGTTACGATCCCCACACAATTATCGATGATTTGGTCGATGAAAGGTGTAGGGTAGTTGTCTTTAGGACAAGATTTGTTGAGATCTCGATAGTCCACACAAACACGGATGGTCCCTTGTTTTTTGGCAACCAGAACAAGGTTGGAGACCCATTTTGTCAAAGGGATGGGGTAGATAAAGCTAGATTTTAGAAGTTTTTGAACTTCTTCCTTTATAGCTGCGATTTTCTTGGGATGAACCGAGCGAAGCTTTTGTCGAACCGGTTTCGTGTCAGGGTAAGTTTTGATTTTGTGTATGACGATTGAAGGGTCGATCCCTGACATCTCCTCGTAGCTCCATGCGAAGACATCGTGAAATTCCTTAAACAAAGCGGTGTAAGAGACCACTTCCTTGGGTGTGCAATTAGCACCAAGGTTGATGTTTTCCACGACACCTTCTTTGATCAAGATGTCAATAATGATCGTAGTGGAGATGTTACCCATGTTCCCCTCAGAGAAGGTATCTTGTGTGAGGATAGGAGATTGCGGAGAATTGGCAACATCGGGAGGGAAGACAAAGCGTATGTCTTGGTGAATTTCTTCCAAAGGCGGAAGAAAAGAGGATCGATGGTGGTTATCATCCCAAGGCAGATCGTCAATGCTAAGCATTTCCATAATAGATTCGTCTGAAGGAAAAATTTGGGAAATGTAATCAACAGCAAATGACAGGGAATCCAACCACGAGGGCACCGAGTAAGCATCGGGTGCCAATGAATGTGAATTGTTGGAAGAGGGAGAGACAGATTGGATAGCTACGTATGCGGCCTCGGCTAGGCTAAGTGGCATAGTGTCACCGAGCACATCAAATTCCAGTGGACTAGGTACAATCCAAGGATCAGATGATTCCAAGGATTGATAAGGCATAGTCGAGATCATATTGACGGCGGAAATATGATGTGTGGTAGGTGGAAGTGGTGTAGGGAAAGTTCCCATAAGGATAGAGTCTTTCAATAAGCCAACACCAATGCTTTCATACGTAACTGGGTAGTCTCCCCAAAAGGGAATGTTGTTGGTGGCAGGGATGCGAGCGTCGGGTGTACAGAAATCAAGCTGATCGACGGTGACAATTTTTCCTTGATGGGGGAATTGTACACATCGAAACACCAACGAGGTGACGACGGTCATAGCATAGAACTAACTTCTTCCGAGTAATAGGTTGTAATTGAGGGGAGCATCGACCACCTCTACATCAACGGTAACGGTTTTGCCGCCCAACTGAACGGCTAGGGATTGTAATAACCCATGAGGATGAAAACCTCGCCCATCGAAAGCACGTAACATCGTAGGGGATTTGTTAAGGGCAGGTGATTTTAAGCCTTTCCAACAGGCTAGAGACATGACACAGGTAGAGGCTCCCTCATCCAGGATAGTTTGGTGGATTTGTTGGTTATGAACAACAACATCGATTTGAAAAGCTAGCTCATGGGAGAGTCGCGGTTGATGATCATCCAGATTAAACATGAGGTTGTTTGATGACTCAGGATCAAAAGCGCCGATAGCGGCCAAGAGCGTTCTACGTTGGCTGGGACAGTGTTGTAGAACTTCCAAGGAAGACATAGCACACGAGGCTTGGGCCAAATCTTCTACAATATTGTAATTTTGGGTGGCCCATGAATTAGGATTGAAGGTAGATTTCCGGATGGTGCTCTTAGGAGGGCGTAAGATAGAGTCAAACGAAGGTTTTTCAATCTAAAGTGGCACGAATGGAGGGCTAACAGACAGAGGATTAACAGAGGATGGTAACGGGTCTGGTGAAGAACCATTAGCATTTTTCGGCTTATCAGGTTTAACTGGCGTGTCATATGTCGCAGAGCGAGTGGTTAGATTAACCCCGTTAAACATGTAAATGTGGGCACTTGTCGAGGCCTCATCATGGGGTTGGTTGGAACTGCCCCCCGGCGTGGGGGTTTGGCCAACCAAATATTGCTGCAGTGGAAAAGGCTGAGTAAGCACAACGGGTTGTGAATTTCCCTTGAACATCTTAGCCACTTCATCCTGATGTGGGCAGTCTCAAGTGTAGTGATCGTCACCACAAATGAGACATGGGAATTTCGGTTTTCGTTGTGGTTGTTTTTGGATAGCAGGGGTTTGCGGTTGAGTTTTGGGTTGTTCGTTGTTATTGTTCTTCTTTGGCTTATTTCTCGCTTTCTTCTTGCCCCCGAGTTGTTGTGAAGGGTTTGATTGGACCGCATTCACCTCAGAGACCTGAGTTTGAGGGGGGGTAGAAGATGGTGCAGTCAGGCTGGGAGCAGCCGTCGAAGCGGGCCGCTGAATCGTCCCAGTCGACTGGGAAGTAGATTGTGTTTTGACGGAGCCAATAACTCCATCCGCATGGGAAGCAGACGATGGTTTGGATGGATCGTTAGTGGTGCGGGTAGCATTTGGTATCAACTCATACAGAGTACTGGATTGTGAATAGACTAAGTCTAAGTACTGAGCTCAGGCAATGGCTTCTTCCTCGGTGACTACACCACCCATGGAAACATCACGAGCAATCTGGGGTAGCAATGATTTAGTGAACCATTCTGCTAACAATTGGTCAGGAATGACCGCTTTGATCAACCTTCGTCGTCGTCTCCATTCATGAATATGATCGGAGATATGTATGGAAGTTGTCTAGAAAAGGGAGGTTAATAGTTCAGTACCCATCTCGTATCGAATGAGTAGCTGGAAGTGTGTGAGGAAGGACATGGCGAGGGAGTTGAAATCGTGAAAAGATGCGCGTGGTAGTTCAATATACCATTTCGCTGTGGAACCCGTAAGTGTTCATTGGAAAAGACGCAAACGAATAGAATCGTCCATGAGGGAGTTGGATGAACACCACAAATGGAAATTCATCACGTGGTTGTTTGGGTCTTCTCCAGACTTTCCATCGAATTTTGGGATATCAGAAGGAAGTTTAGTTGGAATAGCTGGCCAAACCGGAGAATGATAAATAGGATCATTCGTTAACCGAGACAAGTCTAGAAGGTCCAGGGTAGCTAGAAAAGGTAGTTGTCGGTTAACCTGTGGGTAATGCTGGTGTGGCATGGGGACACCAGTGGGGCCGATCACTGGGTTATGTGGATAATTGTAACTAGTGGGCCCTCTTGTATGAGGTTGGTTTTGACCAGGGTACGAAGGATTTGGGTTGATTTGAGAAGCATGTGTGAGCGGAGGGTAACCGGATGGGTTTTGTGGGTTATAGGTTGGGTTTGGCATTTGTCCATAAGGAGATTGTTGCGAAGTCTGAGGATTTTGTCCTGTCGAGAACTGTGGGTTTCCTAGAAAAGGGACGTTCCATGGATTAGGTGTGGCAGACACATTTTGTCCATACGGTTGATGGTAGACTATGACTTGAGGCTAACCCCTAGCATGAGGGTGCCCCCCAAATGGAATTTTTCCTCCGGTGGGAGGATGCCCCCCAGCTTGAGGTAGAGTTCCCAGAATTTGAGAACCAGACGTCAATGACTGACCCGTGCCGCCAAGCGGATTAGGACCACCAAGACCAGCCCCTCCGGGTTGTTGGATAGGTATGGAACTTCCCGATACAACTTGGGTAGTAGTGGCAGTGAAAGCATTTAGTGCCCTGTACCCAAAAGGGAGTGTAGGTCTTGGTGTTACAGGTGTGCCAATCGCAGCTTGGTTGACCACTACATTACCGGCGGGAATAGTCTGGATGTGAGGGACTATTGTAGATTGGGCCGTCTAGAGGGGAAGAGTGGACCTTGGGACAACGGACGATGTGCTCGGACCAACAGGCGGTGTGTCTATAAAAATGGTGGTACTGGTAAAATGGTTTAGGGGTACAGTGTAGGAGATCGGCGCATCGGCACCTTCCCCTATTCCATAAAGATCTCACACTAGGCACGGTGGACTTCAAACAATGTTTGTGGTCCAAAAAGGGTCATCGTCTAAAGGGTTTTGAGGAGACCTAGCCGGAATGTCAGAAGGATTGACGAAGACAAATTCACCAGTGGAATTCAGTTGAAGGACACGTCATTCATATCCCTCCGAAATGCGAAAAGCTTCCAGAGACTCTGAAACAATTCAAAAATTCTCTAAAGGAGTGGGAACTTCTTCCTGGGAAGTTGTAGTGTTTTGAACCTCACTTTGTTGAGGAGATTCCTCCGTAGAATGAGGGGGTAAAGGGGTGTTTCCTTCCATATTTTCTGGAGGAAGTCCCTGTAGCCTCCGCGAACGGCGTGGAGGTTCGATGTTGGTGAAAAAGAGTCGACGAAAAAGATCTATGGCCAACTACCGAAAAGAAACATCATACGCTAATAAAAATCTAAGAATCAGAACCAAGCAAACAGGACCTTCTTTTGATGACCGTACTAGTTGGTGATGAAATCCAACGTTGCATGATCAAGTCTAGAAAGGGTGGGGATGGGGTGGACAGTTACAATGGCGACCTGCTTAGCGAACTTACGCCTTGGTGCAAGCTTCCATGCAGTAATTGTGGATTTACCCTCCAAGGAGCCTGAGTGAGTTTGACCAATGTCTACTCCAGGTACAGTGAGACATCCCATCACTGTCACCTTGTGTAAGACCCTAAAGATTATGGCCACTAAGGTTACCAATTCGCAGTCAGCCCCTGGGCGGGAACAGTCGACAGTCTGATCTGAATGTACGGGCAAGGTATCGAGCCTAAAATCAACTAAAAGGCTTCCACGCAGTAATTGTGGATGTACCTCAAAGTGATCCCCATAATACGATCTTACCACCATAATCAGTTAAACCATGGAGGGTTAGTCCCCGTAGCTCACCCGAATGCGACCTCGTGCGTAACCCCTGTGTGAGAGGGGGATCTCAGGAAGACTTATACGATGATTGAATTTGACTGTCCCTAACTCAGGATGCTACTATTTGTTTTGGAAACTTTGGAGAGTTATGCTCACAGCCTAATCCAAAGTACTAAGCCTAGTCTACTGTTGGTGGAGGATCCTAGAAAAAAAAAAGTTCTAAATAATTTTTAATTAGCGTTGATTTTATAGCTGTTCTTTACACAAAAAGGGTACATGGAAGTGAAACGATTGGAATCATGACTCAGTCCCAAACAATGCATCAAATATGATAAGCATTCATTTCTTTTCGATGAACATCTATCTGAGGAAGAGAGAGAGTTCTTTTCACTAAAAAGCACAAATAAGGAATGTCCTGAAACAAATTTTCTTCAATCAAATCCTGATATGATGCTAAAACTTTTGAGATGCCTTCTAACATGCACAATTAATCATGAAGATGCTTTTTATTGTTTACATATGAATAATGATTAATTCAACATAATGTTCGTCTTGCTAATTATCTTTTTGGGTGAATAGAAATCAGACCAACACAAGCAAGAATCATACAAACAATACACCCTCTCATTATGATCAAAACAAGAAGCGAAAGAAAAGAAACAATCAAAGAGAAATCAAACTTCACACCCAAAAGAGAAAGTCGAAGAACAATGATCTTAACTAAAACCAAATGAAAATATATGTAGACCTTTGATGACCTTCACCAGCGTTTTTCGTTCAGTTGACGAGGAGAGAAAAACAATGCATAGGTTTCAACACTCTAAATGGCAGAAAAACTCAACAATAATAGTGAAGAAGGCTACAAGATCCAAACAGCAAGATGTTTGTTCTTCAAGAAAAAGACAGATGTCAAAGCTGGAAAGAAGAAGGATTGACTCACAAGGTTACCCAGCAAGAGAGACACAGAGGAAAAGCCCTAAAAAAAACAATTCTGGAAAGTTTATTGGCCAAAGGAGGGTTGGCGCTCTTTTGTCAAGGACAAGGAGTGTTATAGCGCTCTGTGTAAGGCTATTAGGGAGCGCTGGCACTCTATTAATACATGGATAGGGGTGCCAGGTTCAAAAACTCCCACAAATGTCAAAAAAATCCAAAAATTGTAATTCAATCTCGACAATTAGGCTGAGTATGATGGGATAGGGAGCCAATCAGCTCATGAAACCAATCAAAAGAGGAGTGAACCAGATTTGAAACAATCAATGGGTAGAACAAGGTCAATGAGGAGAAATCAAAACAAGAATTTTCAATTTGAGGCTATCTCCCCAGTGGATTCGCCAGTTTCTGTTGTAGGAAAATCTCCCTGTGGACAGGTAGATTGCCTCAAAGAGCTTGACCCTAACTCTAAGACAGAAAATGCTTAACGTGGACACTGACTTCCTTTCAAATCTATACAAACTAACACATGAGAAGGAAGGAGAACAGAAGTACCTTTTTATCGACGTTTGTCCCTGCACGCTCCGAGTTGAGCTCCAATCCGTTGCTCCTCGCTGAGTCCTGTGGGCAAACAAGATACGACCACTTCCTACTCTATTGATATTAGCTTGAAAATAGATCTATCTATCAATGATAAGTTCATGTAACATCAGACACAAACTAGAAAGAAACAGGCCAAGTGTGTCATATTGATGAGAATAACGACAACAGTACTTACAATCGTAGATGTGAATGCGACAGCTTCATCAAGTCCCCTTCGTCTAACCCTTGCTCGAAAGATCCACAACCTGGATGACAGCAGCTTCACTGATCACTCCCCTTTGGCTGACTGTGTGTTTCCTATGAGATCATAGGTTTCATGCTAGCAATTCTTCCCCTTTTTCACCATCATAGAGCTTGCTTATATAGGTTAAGAGGAGCTTAACCTCTTGAGTTATCTTTAGAACAAGTTGGGAACTTCCTCCTTAGATCAGGGATCTCCTGATGGAACCAGGAATTTGAATGCAACTTCCTTCTAAACTTGAAAGATCCTTCCCTTATTCTCCTCAACGGGCTAACCACTACCCCAGATTAGGCAGCGCTCCCTTGAAAGGGGCATCAGAGCGTTGTAGCGCTCCCTAGGAATCTTGAGGGAAGCACCAGTGCTTCAGAGGTGAATAGCACTCCTTCAGAGGGGCAGGCAAGCGTTATAACACTCCCTGATGCCTTGTAGGGGAGCGCCAACGCTCCTAAGGCTGATGTAGGGGAGCGCTCACCCTCAAAACCCTTGTTTAAGAGCTCTTCTCAGGTGTTAAGAGTTCCTTGACTTCAGTTAACCAGTTTCCCTTCTCCAAATCAAGTGTATGAGATGTTTTAAGTGCCTCCTTAGTGTCATCGTTATGGAAGTATGCTTGAACAACGTTTGCGACACTTGTGAACAACTTGCGACACTTGCAAAAGTTGTAAGGAAGATGCGACACTTACGACAATTGAGAGGAACATGCGACACTTATCCAGTTGAGTAATTTTGACGTGTAACACCTACCATGCCAGCATTCGTACTGCCTAGTCACCCTGCCACATCAACATCTGTACTCCCTAGTCACCCTACCATGCCAGCATTCATACTGCCCAGTCACCCTACCACATCAGCATCTGTACTACCTAGTCACCCTGCCACCTAAACATCCATACAACTACGTGTCATCCATACTACCATGTGTCATCCTATCATTGGGCCACGTCACATACGGACTGCCATGTGTCACGTCCGTACAGTGCCACGTGTCAATTTCGTACTGGCCCAACTCAGCCCTAAAACGCCAAAATCGAGTGACACATGTCAACTCCTCATGCTTCCATGTGTCTTTCTAATGTCATCATGTTGTCTTGATGGAATCACCTGTCATACTGCTGACGTCAGCAATACGGCCTGTTGACTTTGACCATCTTGACTTTTTACATGTTTGGGAAATCGATCAGAACTCAATATCTTTCGCATATGGTGTCTATTTTCATAAAACATTATATTGTTAAAATCAGTGCAACGAGCCCAATGCAATGGAGGTGGTTTCGTCCGATTCCGAGAACTTTGTTTTTTAGGCCTTCCTAGATCCATTTTGGATCACTTGGAAAACTATTCATCCCTTGTGTGAGTCTAAGAGGATGATTATTGATGGTTGAATATGAATTATGAGTGTTTATCAGTTATCTATATATTCAATATATGTTTATAGTGTTCAACGCATATGTGTATCATGCTCCTACTAGTAAAAAATTGTTGTTATTAGACATCATGAGTTGAACGGATCTAGAAATGTCTATCCAATGACCATGATTAAGAAAAAGGCACATTGTTGAATCGAGGTGAAATTTTCATCTTGATTTCATGAGGTTTGTTTTTTGTGGATAAATCTACTTACCACCTAAGTTTTCAACCATTCTTGCAGTAGCAATAGTTCCCACCACTGATCATAGTTATTAAATCCCCACTTCTAGATCTTCAAAAGGCATGGATGTAAAGAAATATGGAAATTTCCATTCCCTTTTCATGTAGAATATGATATGAAAACTAATTTCATATTACATTAGGTATATTTCAATCCATGTTACATTTATTCAGCAATCCTCAATCTGTTATCGAAGCTCGTCAATATATTATCTTTAAAGCGATGCAAAGAGGGAGTAAAATTTATTTCTATAGTTTTAATTTTTTAATCGTTTAGAAAGAATTTTCCCTCCTACTTGTCATTTTCGGTTGGAAAATTTGATCAAGTATATTGATAATTTGATTGGAAGCCACACCATTAACTAGCGACATCTTTTAGTTGGATCTTATTCTCTACAGTTAGAGTTATGGTTGAAATTGTTTGAACATAAGGCATTTGATGCGCTGGTTGTGATGGGATTTTGTATTTTAAATGATATCTCTATTAGACTTTTAAAAACCTACTTGGGTTTCAAATTTGTTGGATTCTATCAAGTATTTTGAAATATCATAAATTATTGTCTTGTTTCAATCTTCCAAAACCATTTCACTAGATGATAGATTTTTCCATGATATGGAAACTAATGTGATCGCATTTTTTTTTAAATGACCAAGTTGGAAATAATTCTAATGTAATGTTATTTTCGAAACTTTTTTTTTCCATAACGATTTTAGGTGAGTGGAAAAAGTGTTTCTCTTATAACTTGTTGCAACCAAGATGAATAAGCATGATGACTTGATGAACAACATGCTTAATCATATAATTTTTAAATCCTTTTGTCGTTGTTTTATTCATTGCAAAGAGTGTAATGAATCAAATATTTGAATGCTTATGATGTAATATACTAGATCCTTAATTTCAAGTTGTGTCGGATTAGATCCTTATGCAGTGGTCGAAGGGTGAGTATTCTTTATATTTAATTTTACAGAATGGAAATCATGTTGGGCCTCGATGTTAAAATATGAAGGAATTTTAGGTCCACTACACCTTTTTAAGCTATTGTACATTCATCCATTGGTAGTGGATTATTTCACTTTGGAAACAAAAATTGAGAACGAAAAATCCCACAAAAACGTTAAAACTTATATGTCTTCTAGAACAAATTCCATGAGTAATAAAAGATTATGTTGAGATCTTGTGTATCTTGAGTGTTGCAATGTGAAGTTTTTACTAATTTCAATTACATCTTGTTTAAAAAAAAGGGACATACTGAAAATTCAATACACTTCATTGGGATTTTAAGAAATAAACCTATTGTTATTGCAAATGTAGTATTTTTGGTAGAACACGACACAATATTGTATGAGACACATATTGTTATTATTCCTAAGAAAAACTCGACATATTCTTCATTGTCTTATAGCATGTTTCCTTTTCAAGCATAGTTCAAATATGAATGTGAGATGAAACAAGACTCAATCGAAAGTTGTACTTAAATAGGATTATACATCCTATCCCATATACCTTAACTTTTATTGATATTTCTATCTAATAGAGGTCACCTTTTAGGAAGTTCCTTCTCTATTTAATCATAGTATTATACATCCTAGTCCAAATACTTTAATTTTTTATCCATATTGTTATCTAATATGGGTCACCTTTTAGGAAGTGCCTACTTTATTTAATAATTTAGAGTGATGTGGATATAAATCACGATACTTTCCCATGTGCATTCATTCTTAGCCTTCCTTCTTGACTTTGTAGGTGGAGCACTGATATTTCACATGGAAATGAGATTGAGAGCTTATTATTCATTGACTCTTTATCATAATGTGCATACGATATTGCAAATATTTTTTAATTTAAAGTTCGTTCTTTATAATAATTAATATATTTTTTTTATGTAATAATACATTCAATGCAATTTAATCTCTCAACTTTCCTAGAAGGGACTAAGCTACAATGTAGCACTTGTTTATAAAATAAATATAAAACATTATACATTCACATAAGTATTAGACTTTTTCCCATATATCATTTTTCTAATTTTTTTAATAAAATTTTATTGCTAAAATAAAGAAAATAAATTAAAAACAAACATTTATCTCAATAAATAAACCATAAACTTTAGAAATACCAAAGCATTCACATCATAAAAAAAACACAAGAATATAAAGAAGAACCCTTAAAGTAGGGTAACACCATGAAATACCCTTTGTGTAAGAAATCACTCCACAAGTCCTGCTTGCTACAATACAATAACATTCAACCTATATCAAATATAATGATACTCATGTGTATTTATATTTTCTTATGAGTAGTCCTAGAGGTCTATGTGAACTACACCTTATTACTATATTATTTTATCTAACTATCTAGTGGGCATATTTACTACTCATAAAAAACCAAGTGGACATATTCCATGAATATTTCCATATTACATTAATTATCCCCTTGGGCACCTCCCTAGGTACCCCATAATATCCTCCCCAGGTGCATTACATTCAATCTCCCTTTGCATGTTTCTTCTTGAAGACATGGCAGGAAGCCATACAATATGATCTACTAAGGAATGTATCTAACCAAAACTAAGAACGAGCATCCATTCATCCTAGTGAAACATGGACATGGGATCCAATTGCTTTTGTTTCTCCTCAATGTTGATTCTAGTTTCTCCTTTAGTGCCATGTTCTCTTTTTCTACTCTAATATGTATGTGCATTAATTTTAGTCCCCTATGTACCTCCATACCCGTTGCCTTTGTAGTTCCATGTTGGTCCTTAATAACTTTCATGTTGCTCACACCCTTGCCTTGATGTATGTTGTTTATTTGGGTGGTCTAGGTGGAAATATACAACAACCTTAGCTATCAATTGTTCTTTCTTTGACTCTTCAACATGGGGGTCCTTTGAGTCATCTAGATCCTTAGTTTATTCTTCCCTTGTATTCCCTTCCTAGGTATTTTCTTCATGTGATTGTTTAGGCTCTTCTTATGATTCAATATCGAACTCTTCATATGATGTGTCAGTAGGTACTATGATTAATTTTCTTATAAGGAATTATTCAAGTGCCCCTTTGGAACCTTCTTGTTTAGTAAGATAAGTATTGTGCAATGTAATTTTCTTTTTCTTATACCAAATCTTAAAAAACTTATTTTTAACATAAATATTAATTATACCAACTAATATCATCCAAGAATATACCAAGACAATATCCATTCCATCCATATCTATAACATGAAAATATGAATGCAACACATATTTATCCATGGTAATATTCAAATCTTTAAAAATTTGAACATTCTCACTCTCCACCTGTCTTCTTTGAATATGCTTTGTAGGAACTTGAAATCTTTTAGCCAAGTTAACATTGATGAAACTATACTTTCTACTAGGGTTTATAGAAATTTAATAACATTTTCATGTTGAATACATCCATGAACCTATAATAGAAATATTATGAATAAAATAAACCCTTGGTTCTATCTTTATCATTTTTCTTGACATTAGACCACCTATCTAAAATGCTTATTGATATGATTCATTTGAAAGTACCCTTACCTTCTTAAATTTAAGAGAATCTTACCATATAATATCATCATCTTTTAAGAACATGTAGAGCCTATTAGCACTAGAAGTCACCCTCAGATTGCATAGAAGGTAAGCCCAATACCCATCAATTTATACAGTAAATGTAAATGATTTTTAGGTGATCAAATGGAGAGGAATCAATGATAATAACATTCTAACTTAGAAATATGTACTAGCATGCATAAGCAATTGAGGTCTGGAATCAACTTTAGTCAGTAAGTTGGAGTAAGGCTGAATAGAGGGAAGACTTTGGTGAGGAGAGTGTAGAGGTCTATTGTGGACATCAGGTCTTCCAACAGCCTAAGGAGGAAAAACTTAAACGCACGATCCTCTTGAATTCAAATCTTAAAGAAACTAAAAGAAATTATAAAAAAAATATAATATAATATTCATCATAATACATGCATAAAAATCCATGTGAATAAATCAATCATGAACTCTCACAGTATCAGAGGCAAATAAGATGGAGCAAGAAAGTTGACTTATATTAACCAAGATGTCTCAAAAACAAATACATAACCAGAGAACCAGTGTTCTTCATAAAAATATTACAATCGTCGGGAGCCTAGCTCAACCATTCGACCTTAACAAAATATCAAAACTGTCTATAAATACCCAACAATGTTGCAACCACCAGGAGTTTGATTGGACCATTTCCTTCAAAGCCTTCATTCAGCGCCTGATCTGTAAGATTGTGCAGGTTTTCTCATGTCATATGCGAGCCAAGCACAGTTATGTGCTTTATAGAAAAAATTGCCAATAAGGAAACTTCATATCGTCAGCGTGCCTTCATGGTTGTTCTTTGCATTGATTTCCCTTTATGGGGTTAGAGGAGGTCTCAAATTTCACCCCCAGTCTTCAATAACTACATTTATTGGGATTAAGATAGGGCCTGACACTCATGAATGTTTCCAGGTGGTGCCATACGAATTTTTCGAGTCAATCTTGACATCTCGAGGCCAAGCAGATATTCTTTTGTGACCAATACAAATACTTTCAGTCTTTGGCATAGCTCCTCTCCATCACTCCATATTCAATGTGACCAAGGGCCATAACCCTATGTAGTTACATGATTATGGGAGCAACCAAGGGTGGCTTGAAAGAAAACCACTTTTGTCCCCGCAATGGAGCGTGACCGTTGATCTTGTGATTTGAGATGAGGCTTCCTGATCAACGGTCTAGCTCTCATGCTTTATATCGATGGATCGGATCTTCCCTCTTCGAATCAACGGCTAAGATCTTCTTCGTGAATCGGCCTTCAAGAATTTCAATTCTCAAACCAAATTTCCCTCTAAGCAAGATCTCTGGAGCTGAGGATCTGATGACGTATGGCATTCTGGATTTGGGCGACCGAGATCCACTTTGAGTCTCTGGGATTTTTGGAAAATCAAAACTCAAATCTGGCTTACTTATCCATGTGCTTTTACCCAGAGTTGTGGATCTGATGACACGTGGCTCTGGCTGATCAACAACTCAGATCCATTTTGGGCCTTCGGGACTTCAACCCTTCGAGATTTCTAAGCACTTCTCATTTCAAATCTCCTGAATCTCATTTCCTTGAAGCTTGGATCAACTGCCACATGTCCCCTTTAAGATCAATGGCTCATATTCACTTCAGACCTTTTGTTATGGCGCTATACTTCATGCAAGTTTGCACTCTCGAATGTCCATGAGTTGTTGATCTGGACTGTTCCTGGAATCTTCGTCATTGAAAGACTAAAACTATCTTTTTCTTATGCTTCAATATCAAAACAGATTGTTTAAGAAAGATGTGCTTTGTGTTCATGGTTGCAACTTGCACGATCAAGGATTTGGACGACTGGTTGCGAGTTGAGAAAAGAGGGAGACCAGGGCGCACAAATGAACAAGGGAAAACAAAAAATGATTTTATCGGTCGAAGGGGGTGGAAATTCAAGACTCGGCCTACGAAAAGGATAAAGACAGGGAAAAACTACAGACTTAGGTAGAAACCACAAACCCACGGGACTCTGTCAAGTTCATGTGATAACAGAGCCCAAGTCTCCAGTTATTTTCCCAAAAATATTTCATTTCTTTTATGCATTATTAAATAATAGGACCATAATATTTTCCTATAAAATACATCTTGCTTACTATAACCCAAAAATAGAACTACAGTTTTGAAGAAATAACTCACTTTTCAATGGAGCTCCAATATGGGACTAGGGTTTGAGGAAACTAATGAAAATGAACATAACTTCTTCGATAATTCTTTATGAAAACAATTATGAAGTGTCATAGCCACTTTGCATCCACTTACACTTGTTTTATTGAAATCTACGCACTCTATCAAAAGATATTTATTCTACAATCTATGCGGTCATAACTAGAAAGACCCTAAAATAACTTATTTTAAATCAATGATAAATCCACTTCCTAGACTTTGATTTGGACATTTTTTTTAATTGGGTAATTTTTAGAGGAACTTGGATATATAGTTGGATTCTTCATATTTTTCACAATTTTTTTTAGAAATCGATCTGAATGTTGTTGTCCTTTCTTTCCCTCAAAAAATATGCAAAAAAGATAAAAAAATATCTTCCTTTTTTTACCCAAGAAAGAGCTATGATGCCACATGTAATAAAACTTGATAGATAAAAGATAAACCCTTGGGTTGAGAAATAAGCCCTAAAATTTAGAAATACCAAAATATTCACACCATAAAAAATGCAATAATGTAGAGAAGAACCCTTAAGGTAGGGTAACATCCTCAAATACTCCTTATGGAAAGAATCACTACACAAGCCTTGCATGCTATAATACAGTAACATCCAACCTATCTCCAATAGAATTACACTCATGTATATATATATATATATATATATATATATATATATATATATATTATGAGTATTCTTGGGGATCTATTCCAACTACCATTTATTATTATATTATTTCCTCTAACTACCTAGTGGTCCTATTTATTACCCATTAACTACCAAGTAGATCAGTTTCATTATTATGGCCACACTATATTCATTATTCCCTTAGGTACATCCTCAAGTACTCCATATTATCCGCCCTAATTACATTACATTATTCTTATTGTTATAGCATAATTTTCCACCTCATGTGCATTTATGTTGGCTTGATTTAAATACCATTTCCCTACTTGTAGACTACAATCCCCATTTATTCATTTGTTATGAGGAAAATCTCTCTATGGATAGGGGTAAACCACAACAGAAGGAAATGACTGCAGAAATCAAATCTAATCTCAAGTATGCTATATATACAAATATGCTAGCAAGACAAGATAAAAGGCCTACCTCGTCCAAACGTTCGATGAAGTCCATCGTTGAGAATTTGACCCAAAACGATACACCTGCAACTAGTCTTCAACAACCAAGAAACACAAGAATATGGTGATAATATATAACGTTTTCACATTTAATAGAATAATCCATCAACATTCATAACAAATACTCCCATGGAATAAAAATTCAAATATTCACAAGATATTAATTGGATGAGAAAAGAGTATTTCTATTAAAATGTAACCAACATAAGTGAATGAATTACAAACTTCTGTGTCGGCACGGTTCAGAACCGAGAAATTAATTCCCTTCCAGTTGGGCCTCCACCAAAGGCAAACTCATGTAAGAGAGATAATGAGATTCTAAATCATGTAGGGAAGAGCTTGGGGGTTGAACATTGTTTTCAGACTTAAAGGACAAAAGGATACAGACTCACTATGAAGTGAATAATTTCTCCAGAGTAACTTTGGTCTCAAAGTTGAATTCTTCTCCTCTTTTCCATAGCTTGGATTTGGCCCATTTTTAGCCTTCAAGTGGAACTGAAGGGTCGAGTTGGAACGTTTCCAGTATATGGAAAGCCAAGGATCATTGATCTCGTGACCTGACATGGAAACCTGACACCATTTTCTAATTTTGGGCACATATCTCGATGTACGTAGGTTGTAGTGGTGAAACCTGCGTATACACATGCTGTAATATAGGTAGGGCGCATATATGTGGAAAAATCATGTTTTTAGCTCTGGGATTTGCAAAAGGGGACTTCAAGTCTGCATAGGGAAATGGAAAAAGGCCCTTTGTGCAAGATTGCATAGGGTGAGGAAAATATTGCTATAATATATGCCCCCTAATGTATGAGGTTAGAGGAGTATCTGCGATGGTTTAAATACATTATAAGACCCAGAAGTGGAGTAATGGGGACTCATCTAGAAGAACTAGTTTACCATTACAATCTGCATTGAATTTGCACACATGGCTCCCAATTTGAATTACACTCCAGATCCATGTGAAAATATGCCAAACAACTCTCCATGGCCATGAATAGGTAATACAAAAGTGGCAACATGCCAAAGGATGTCATAGTCACAAACAAGGCCCAGTAAAACCATTCTCAAAATTGATTTGAAGAAATCTGTATACAATGGAGTACAATCTGATCTCCCATGATCACTGAAGTCATGTAGGTATTGGTCCAATGAAAGGTAGTAATGGCTCAAGGAAGCTACGACTATAAATTGATGTCTTCAAGTCTTCTACACAATCCACCAAAGGTACAAGTCTACATCATGTGAATAAAGGAGTTGAAGTCGAACACAATGAGACTTTGTTTGATTACCAGCCATTGAGGTATACCATTAACCAACGCGAGACAACCTACCAATGATGAAAGTAGGTATCAAGGAACCGGGTACATTCTTACAAGTGTGAATAAAGGAGTTGGAGTCAAAAACTTGAAGAATCCATTTATCAGGAGACATTGATGTATTCCCAAATATCGATGGTGAGAGAACCTACCACTAATGATTGCAATCCTCTAGGTACTCATAGGACTCTAGGTATCATTTCTAGAATAGATGAGCTGAAGTTGATGGAAGGAGACCTGCTGAAAGGAGGACATTAAGGCATCTCTCATCATTCAACACGAGGTAGAAAGCAGGAGTTTGATTATTTGGAGGAAATAGAACAAAGAACATGTTCACGAACCAATGACCCTGTGCATCTTTCACATGTTCCAGATGCAAGAGGAACACTAAAAGGACCCTATGAATAGCAGCCAATGATGAAAACTGCTAAAAAGGGTGAGGAAACCACCAATAGGGATAATGGCATCCAAAACATTGCATGAATCCCAATGTGTGAATAGATGTCTTGTCGTCGAACAAAAGGGAAACCATCGAGTCAGTGACCAATGATGAAATGTCGACTTCTTGGTTCAAGTTTACCTACCAATGAGGAAAGTAGGACCAGGGTTCGTAATAGGACTATAGCTTCATGTGTTTCTGAGACAAATTGAGGGTATGGCCGACATGCAAAGTCAAGAGTTCTGAGGAATGGATGACACAGGTTGATAGACATCCTTTGAACAAGAGCATGAAACATATGGAAGACTTTGGCAGCATAGACTCAATGATGAAACTCTAAGATGAAGGAGGCATCAATGAAAATCTCCATGGTGACTAGAAGATTAATCGGTAGGGAGAGTAAACTCTTTGTAACAAGCTCAGCTTCCTACGGTCATGCTAAACCCAAAATTATGATGACAAGTGGACTGAAAAAAAAAATTCTCTGTTCAAAGGTGACACGACTACTACCAATATAAGATAATACTCCCTTCTCGCTCGTCTTTTTTTTTTTTTCATAGTCAAATGAATGTTATGATACAGAGGAGGAAACGAGTGTCACAAGTAAGAAAAACTAGTTCTAGCAATGGAACATACCTATGCTCAATGAAAGGGGGTGCATGTAGGAGATGGACACTCAGGGGAATGTTATCTCCTAGGTATAAGGTGTCAAGCTACAAAGGATATAAAAAAGGCTCTGCTTGGTTGGGGATGCAAACTGCTGAGGTAAACAACCTATAACGCAAAAGTGAGAACCGACAATAGGCTCAATATTGCAAGCAAGGGCATAAGATGCAATCACAACTTAATGCCAAAAAATTTCCTTTTTCATAATCTTAGTCTACTTGGTTTGAAAAAGGGATAAACTTGCACCAAATAGACTTCCTTTCAAATCCAATTTACGAGTGTGAAAGAGACAAGTTCACTCAAAAATCTTTTCACTTTTTGAAAATGAGTTGGAAAAGAGCTTAAATCAAAATCGCTTGGGAGTCCTCTAGGTATAGGTCAATATGTTTATGAGTGACAAATTAGGTTCAACATAAATTCATAAATTAGATATAAGGGACTCCTAGTCCTACGGAAAAAATCTCTGCATGGACACCGAATGAAGCAGAGGATCTAACTAGGGTACCCATGTTTGGTAAGTCTCTACCATTCGATAACAACAGTTCTAGTAGCAGATACAAGGTTCTACGTCGCTATAAAATGGGTTTGTACCTAAGGCCTATGAGTGACAGTCATAGGACGATGCAAGTGTGCATGATGGAATGGATAACTATCCTATATGTTGGGTAGCAAAAATACCTGTCCAAAGTTACGAACAAGCGACATAACATTTAAAAATGCCAAAATCCCTAGATAAACTACAAAAACCAACTCAATCCATTGTCGTATTAGTCCATTAGGCCAAAATATTGTTCGAAACTATGCAAAGTGGGTAAAATTTTTCTATAAATAGTAAAAAAAACCAAATTTACTATACCATTTGTAATTTTTACCCAAATAGTGTATTTTGGACCAAATTACCTTCGAACTTCAACTGGTGATTGCAGGAGCTACAAGTGACGGAATCAATGACCGTCTGGACCAGGTAATTCCCCTTCCTCTCCTCTTTCTTTTTAGTGGATTAGATTTTGTAATTGGGTTCCAATTTTTAAGTTATTTAGGGTGCAAATTAAATATTTAGGTGTACGTGGGCTACCATTCATCGGGTTGCGTATACGCATGATTATACATGGCTTTCTAAAATACATCCAATGTATACTCAACCCTAAAGGTAAATTGAACCAAATATCACATAATATTTTGACTTCTTCGTCTAAGTCAACTCTAATAATAAAAAAGGTCATACTTGGAGGAACATTTAAATCACATAACATGAATTCATACCAAACTTTGTCATTTTTAAACTTTATTAATATCTTTAAACAAAGTTGATTCACATAATAGAAATTGAAACCAAAAGTTTTAGGATACTTTCTCCCTCCTAAAACTAATTAATATCTTTAAGAATTCTAAAAAATCTCCCTTTATAGTAAAAGGTAAATAATTCTTTTTAAATATAATGGACATGTTAAAAATAAATCCTATCATAATAAGGAGGGCTCAAATTCCTCTTCTTTATCGATTGATGACATACTCATTTGTTTCTTCTAAACACAACATAGCATTAATTTTGTTAACAATGGTGAATATTCTAATTTGGAAGAAAACATGTTGAAAATATTAAAATCTATAAGTATTTATGTAAGAAAAATAGTTTCCAACCAACCTGTATACTTCCCACCACCCAAGCGCATTGCAATGCTGCTAAGGAACTCTACATTGCTCGTTATTATCCAAAAACATTCATATACCACCTTTTTTATTTACACCTTGTATTGTGATCCCTCCTTAGGATTTTCATTCCATTCCTCTAAGAAATATTCACAATGAAAAAAGGGAATTTTTCAGTTCGTTGGTATAAAATGTCTCACAAATGACACATTCATGCTTGTGCTCATACTTGTGAATGTCCCATCATATGTTGTGTTGTTTATGCTCGTGATTTTTGTTCAAATTATTGTCATTGATGCAAAAGATTAATGTTTTCATTAATGTCATATTACATCTTTACAGATACACATAGAATTTCCAAGATTGATTTATATATAGGTTTACAAGTATATTAAAAAAAGGGTGTGCACATGAAAAATTAAAAAGTGAAACGGTGGTTTACAACCCATGGGTTTGGAAGCCCATGGTATTTGGAAAAGTGAAATAAAAAAAGATAGTTAATTATTTAATTAATGGATGTTGTGTCTTTTTGAATTAACATGTCCCTTCATGAAGAGTTATGATAAAGTATAAAAATAAAAAGTATTGAGAGAAATTTTTGAATTAACATGTCCCTTCATGAAGATTCATCTAATCATGTGTCTTTTAGATCTCTAGGTTCATCTGGTAAAAATTTTATACCTTGGTTCACTATATTTTCTCAGATATTCTTTGTGGAAGTTATGTTTTCTAAATGGTCCTAAAATCAATTTCAAATAGGTCAGTTTGTCATTTTCGATGTAACGTCTTTTCTGGGACTTTTCAGAATGTGAAATTTTCAAGGATCTATGGATAGATACAGAAGTACCCCAGGTTAAAATTTTAGACCGTGTTTCTCTACAATTTTTTATATATTCCCTATGGAAGTTAGGGTTTCATAATGGTCCTGAAATCCATTTTGAACAAGTCAGTTTCAAGTTTATCTATAACTTCTTTTCTGGGACTTTTCAGACTGCGAATTTTTTAGGGATCTAAGGTGACATACATAAGTACCTTAGGTAACAATTTCATACCTAAATTTTCTATACTTTCTCATATATACCCTCTGGAGTATAGGGTTTCTAAATGGTCCTAAAATAATTTTCAAATAGGTCGGCTTGGAATTTTCTCTATAACTTTGTTTCTAAGACTTTTCAGACTATGAAAGTTTAGGGATATAAGGTGACACACCAAAGTACCTTAGGTAAAAATTTTAGAATCATATTTAAAAAAATTGGACACATGTTATGTTGTACAAGTTTTTTCTGGGGAAGAGGCCAAAAACAACAAGGTTTGGAAAGTTGCCATAAATTTCATTTGGAAATTCGTATTTTGGTGAGACCTGGTGAAGGTAGAAGTAGCAAGCAGAGTCAGTGAAGGTAATGTGAATGTTTTTATCTTTTGAAGAATCTATAATTTGAAGGTTTGTGCAACTCAAACAAAGATATTGGTGTCTCTTGCTAAGTTGGTACTTACCAGTGGGGATTGTTGTCTCTAGTAGGTAAGAGTAGGTTGGTTCCTACCAGGGTTTGTACCAATGGGGATTGGTGTCTCTAGTATATTGTGTCTATGAATATTTGTAAGAGTGGGTTGGTTCCTACCAGGGTTTTTATCGGTGGGGATTAGTGTCTCCATTAGATTGGTTTCTACAAATATCTATAAGAGTAGGTTGGTTCCTATCAAGGTTTGTACTAGTGGGGATTGGTGCCTAAAAATATTTGTAATAGTAGGTTGGTGCCTACAAATAATTCTAAAGAGAGGTTTTGTGAATTTCTCCCAAAAGGGTTTCCATGTAAATCTTTTGTTCCATGTTTTTTATTTAGTACATCTCATATTTGATCGTTTTCCCATGGTTGATGAATATTTGAAAGAATAAAAACAATTATATTATACCAATTCACCCCTCCCCCCTCTTCTCAGTATGTGTGTGTGCTCAACAATTGGTTTAGAGTGGATTCCTTTGGAAACAGTCTAATCACTGGAAGGTATATCTTGGGAGCACACATGGTTGGCCAAGAAGCTTTATCCACAAATAGAGATTGATTGTTTGATGAAACAAACTATGCATTTTGGAACATAAGGATGCGGACATATCTAATGGATCTTGTGTTTTATATTTGGAAATTAGTTGTGACTGGTTATATAGCCCCAACAACTCCACCAATACTTGTGGTTGGGAAGAAGCCTAGTGAAAACAATGCAAAAGGCATGAATTCCATCTTGTGTGATCTATCAGAGTCCAAGTTTTTCAAGGTGATACATTGTGAATTGTCAAAAGAAATTTGGGAAAAGATTTAAAATATCTATGAAGGCAATGACACGGTTAAGAAGGAAAATATCCAAACTCATAGAAGGTAATTCGAGACTTTGAAAATGAAAGACAGATAAAATGTTGCAGTGTGTGTCCTTCATGTGGAAAGAATTTTCAACACCATTAGAGGAATTGGTGAAATGGTTGAAGAATCAATGATTGTACAAAAGGTGTTAAAGACACCCCCCTTAATATATGATGCCAAAGATTTTTCCATTAAATAAATGAAGGATTTTGATTCATTAACAATGGATGAATTGCATGGGATCCTCACAGCATATGAAATGAAGAAGGATAAAGGAAAACCATCAAATAAAGAAGAAACCTTCAAAAACTCAAAGAAGACAAAGAACATAGAGCACAAATCAAGTGATATATTTGATAATGAATCAAATGCAGAGGAAGTACATTTTGTGAGAAAGATCAAAAAGGGATCTGGAAAATACAAAGGTAAGCTTCCCTTTAAATTCTTTAATTGTGGAAAATTATGACATTTTGTTGCTAAGTGTCGATATGAAAAGGATGAAAGTGGTGATGATGAAGAATACCATAATGTAAAGAAAGGGAGAAAACATCATCAACACAAAAAGACCCACAAACAAGAACAACATGAAAATAAGAAGAACTTTTATAAGTAGAAGAAGAGTCTCTACCCAAAAGGGGTTAGTGACTCGTCTGAAGAAAGAAGTGAAATAAATTTTGATAGTGATAGAGAAGAAACTCTCTTTATGGAAATCAAAATAAAGATTGCAGAAGAGAAAGAGAAAGAAATGATGGATTTAGAATAAGTGGAAAATGCCAAAATATATGTGGAAATGGATCTTGTATAAGAACTCATGTTTGCCTTAATATACATAAATAAGATTAGGAAAAAAAATTGAAACAAAAGGAGAAGCTGCAGAAATATGAATAAGAGGATCGTGATTTAAAATCCAAAATGTCACAAAACCTTCAAGAAAAAAAAACATTATCATGAACCTAAAGTTTCAATTAGAAAAGGATAGAAGAATAGAAGTAGTAGTGAGAATCCAGCTAAAGGAAAAGGAAGAAAGCTACGGAAATCTAGAATCTAAAATGGTTTCCTTAATAAAGGAACTAGAGAAAACAACTATTAGGTTGAACAGAAGATTGAAGTTTGAAAAGAGTATTGAAACCTTAGATACTATCATCAATTTTCAAAGGTATCCATTCATTAAGACTGGTCTGGGATATGATGTTTGTGTTGCCTCCCTACCTACACATATCTGTAACAACCACAAGGATGCGGCCACGGGCGAAGCCAAATTTTTTATTTTTTTGAAGAACTAAGGGAACGAATGCAAAAATAACAAAATTTTGACCACACCACTGATGATGAACGCAACACTCAGTCCAAGCAATAGGTTACTATGACACCACACGCAGTCTCAAGACAACTGACATGACATGCACAAATAACCAGGAGGAAAACTACACGCCCGAGTCAACACGACCATGCCTACAATCTAAGGGACAACATCCCCATCCCGACATCATGGCCTAGACAAACCAAGACTAGAACCTCAAGGCGGGCGGACCTAACGCCTTAAGGCGTTCGACCCTTGCGCCAAAGTCAACATACGATGCTCAGCCACCCTCACAGGGTAGGCATCGACTCTGACCAAGATATCATTCGTCGCTAACCCATAGGGCGCACCATGATCCCCGCATCAGGAATCATGTCGTCTCCAGAAGAGAGGCGCGGCAATAAACTTGGGGCGACACCTCCTAACTGGACCAAGGACTTGGATAACTCTGACACGCTAGGGACGACTACTGACTAGAAGGATACACCCATACCCTAAGAAACAGGTGTACGGGCTGCAAGAGGATGACAACAAGGGAAGAACGTAAGCCGATACCGACTTCAACAACCACCCCACCCTTTATTAAGTCTAAAAAAATTGTTAATTACAATCTAAATTTGGCGATAAATAGGTCAACTACTATAACAAACATGGATAGATGATTGCGTGTAGCATAGCACATGAAAATCCAAGATGATTTCCCTCTTTCTCCTTTTCATTTAGGACTCAAATTGGCAGGTGAGAAATTAACCCCCTTTTTCCTTTTTCCCTTTTTAGTTAATAATTTTAAATTATCATAAAAAAAAATAAAACAACTATCACCCCCTTTTTATTTTACCCTAACAGATTTTTATGATTCATTTAAATTTCTTACCCCCTTATTGTTACAAGATTTAATGAAGAGTATAATTATTATTTATGTCATTTTATTTTTATTATTATTATTATTATTATTATTATTATTATTATTATTATTATTATTATTATTATTATTATTTTATTTATTTATTTATTTTTATCTAGAAAAACTTTTACCACTAGAATAATTTAGACTTAGACCTCAAATTTTCGTGTTGGGCGACATTTTATTAGGGAAATTGTTTTTTAGAAAACTTAACATGTTATTCATCCTAAGACTGTCTAGGTTCATTCATTTATCATCAACAACGCGATGTGCCCTTCAGGATGCACTAGGTGCTCCAAGGGTGCCACTCGCCTTAATCTGTTTCCCTTGCGTGACGTGCCCTTCAGGACGCACTACGTGCTCCAAGGGTGCCACTCGCCTCTTGACTAAATTGGTAGACATCAATAACCCTTGGAGTCAATACTCTGCCAGGTGAACTTGTGGGAAACTAAGGGCCTCTAAGGAATAAGGCCCTCGCCTTATTGCGTGCCCCTTAGAATCATCATGAGCGACTGTCGTAGGTTGCCCTCACGACATCGTGGGCCCTCTCGAAATAGGTAAATGTTAACCTATAGTTCGAGCCACAGTGGGAGTGTTAGTAGGCTGTGGCAGGGCTACTGTCCACACCTCTCCCTCAACATCTTTGGTATTCATGTGTGACCCCTTTACTCCACATGTGAGTCTGGTCGGCAAGCTATCGTCAGCCTGCATCATCAATGAATCATGTCATAATATATCCATATCATATCATCTAATCAGATGCACTAATATCACAGTAAAACAATCAAACCCCAATGGTACATTCCCCGACTCGATCCGGAGTCCAAGGGGGTTCCATCGATGCCCCTACATCCTCAATGTCCAAAATCCTGCACACTCAGTAAAACCAAGTCAATAGCACTTGTCTATGTCAATGCAGTAAAACAACATGTCATCAACCCATAACGCCTCATAATCAAAATAAATGTTTTAATAACATAAAATCCAGATCACTTGCGAGCAAGTGTCCTCAAAGAATAAGTTTTCTCGGTGTGCAAGGGCGGGATGTTACATACACCCCCCTTGGTCTAAACTTCGTCCCGAAGTTTCACAGTATAAATGTCGAAATAAAGTGTATCATAGTATCATAATTGTATCTATCAAACAAAAATGGAAATTGTTGGTGCATATCATATGCGTCCTCCCAGGTCGTCGAGAGTGGACTATAGTTGTCCCACTAGACCTTGACCTAATCTACTGTTCGACGTCGTAGTTGTCGAATGCGATGATCCAAGATGTGGATCGGCTCAGCTGTGAGCACCCCCTCGTTCAATACCTGCAAGGAAATCATGTCAATAACATGCGTAGGATCACTAATATAATGTCTCAAAACATATACATGAAAAACATCATGCATACGCCTCAAAGAATCAGGCTTGGCTAGTTGATAGGCCACGAGCCCCTTTCTCTCCACAATCTTGAAGGGTCCCACGAACCTAGGAGAGATTTTAGCTCCCTTTCCAAAATTTATTGAACTCTTATGCGATTTAACCCACAAGAAGACTCGATCGTCGACCTTGTAACTACGGTCAACACGGTGCACATCAACATAACTCTTCTGTCAATCCTGTGCTTCTTTAATCCTTTGTCTTATTGTTTTCATTTTTTCTTCCATTTATTGGATCTCTTCTGGTCCCACCAGGACCCTATCCTCAAGCCAATCCCAACTCAAAGGCGTCCGACATGGTCACTCGTAAAGAAACTCGAAAAGCGCCATCTTAATGATGCTTTGGTAACCGTTGTTGTAAGCGAACTCCAACAACGGAAAGAATTATTCCCAACGCTTTTGTTGGTCCATCACATACATGTGCAACATGTCCTCCAAGGTCTGATTCGTTTGTTTGGTCTGCCCGTCAATCTCCTGGTGATATGTCGTACAGAAGTTAAGATGGGTTCCCAAGGCCTCTTGGAAACTCGTCCAAAATCGTCCAGTAAACACCAATCCTCAATCGGATTTAATCCTTTTAGGCACGCCATGCAGCCTCACAATCTCACTGATAAAAACTCTAGCTATGTCAGGTGCATGATATGTTGTACGCACAGGAATAAAGTGATCACTCTTCGTCAAAGTGTCTACTACTACGAAAATCGAGTCATGTCTCCTTGCCATTAGTGGAAATCCAACAATAAAATCCATCAAAATAGCCTCCCATTTTGATTCTGGAATAGCGTGTGGTTGTAGTAATCCTGTTGGGTGTCTATATTCAGCCTTTACCTGCTGACATTCTAGACATCTGGTCACATAGTTGACTATGTCTGCCTTCATTCCCTTCCAGAAGAATAAGGGTTTAAGGTTTGCCCTCATCTTTGTGAATCTCGGGTGAGCCATGTAAATTGCTCTATGAGACTCGCTCAGGATTAACATCCTCAACTCGTCATTCGGCGGTACATAAATCCAATTCTTAAACCTCAATAAACCATCACTATCAAACAAAAATCCTTCAAATCTTGGTACCATCATTGTGTTTTGTCTGATAAAACCCTCGACCTCTTTGTACAAATCATCGTCACACTGTAAGGTTAGAATATTTTCACGTAGATTCATCTGAAGAGGCAGCACTGAAAATATGTGTGGTCTCCGACTTAATGCATCTACCACTCGGTTCATTGTTCCTTTTATGTAAGTAATATCGAAGTCGTACTCGCTAAGAAATTTCGACCAACGTCGTTGTTGCGCGTTCAGGTCGCTCTACGTAAAGATGTGTTGTAGTCCACAATGGTCATTCTTTAGTTCAAATTTTCATCCAACAAGGTAGTGTCTCCAAACCTTCAAGGCATATACAATGGCTAACAACTCCAAATCGTGCGTCACGTAGTTCTCCTCATGCCTTCTCAGTTTCTTTGAGAGGTAAGCGATCACTCGTCCATTTTGCATCAAGACTCCGCCTAAGCCTTCCTTGGATGCGTCAGTGCATGCCAAGAAGTTTGCGTCCATGTCAGGGACCTTTAGTATCTATGTTGTGGTCAACAACTCCTTAAGCCTCTGAAATGCTTCCGTGCATTTCTCGGTCCAAACAAACTTCTTGTTTTTCTTCTGCAATTCTATGATCGGATTTGCTATCTTCGAAAATCCCTCAACGAACCGTCGATAGTATCCTACTAAACCCATGAAGCTACTCACTTCCGGGACATTCGTTGGCATAGGCCATTCCATAATAGCCTCGACCTTGGCTAGATCCATGATGATGCCTTCGCCAAAGATGACATGACCTAAGTAGTGAATCTTCGATTGATAAAATGAGCATTTGGACAACTTACCGTACAATTTGTGCTCTCGCAGACACTGTAGTACCAAGCGCTAGTGCTTGTAATGCTTCTTCGTATTCCAAGAGTAAATCAAAATATCGTCAATGACTACTTGGACGAACTTGTCCAAGTACTCACAGAACACCCCATTCATCAAACTCATAAATACCCCAAGGGCGTTTGTCAATCCAAATAGTAAAACAGTAAACTCGTAATGTCCAAACCTCATCTTGAAAGTGGTCTTAGGGACATCATCCTCCTTGTTCCGTAACTAGTGATACCCTGATCACAAATCGATMTTTGAGAACACCGTTGCACCCTTCATTTGATGAACAGATCATCACTCCTCGGAAACGGATACCGATTCTTGATCGTTKCCTTGTTCAACTGATGGTAGTCAATGCAGAGCCTCCATGACCCATCCTTCTTTCGTATGAAAATAGCAGGTGGACCCCATGGTGACACACTAGGACGTATCAGTCCCAGGTCCAGCAATTCCTTTAGTTTCATTCCCAACCCCTGTAACTCTGGGGTTGACATCCAATAAGGCGTTCTAGCTATTGGTTCAGTTCCCGGTTTTAGGTCTATAGTAAAGTCCAATTCCCTCTTCAGTGGCATCCCAGGTAACTCCTCTAGAAATACGTCCGCAAACTCTCTCACCATCGGAAGGTGTTCTAAAACTTCTGCTATTCCCTTCTCGTTTAATGCAAGGATCACATAAATCTTGCACCCCTTTCACACACTCTTATGTAGCTACAAGGAGGAGATGAACCTTAGGGAAACTCCCTAGTTCTGCCCTACAATCACACGTCTCTTTCCCTTGTCATCGACCAAGCTCAACCGTTTCGTCTTATAGTTGAGTATCGCCTCATGCAATTCCACCCAGTCCATACCAATCATGACATCATAAGATCTTAATATCGTGATGTACAGGTTGTACCTAGTGGAAAACTCTCCCAGGTTAAATATGCAGCCCGTAACCTTTCCTCCAACCTTTTGTTTGGCTCCCAAGGTCATCTCTACGAAGCTAAACTCATCATGTTCAACTGCCTTTACCTTAATCCTTTTTAGCGCTGCACCAGAAATGAAACTCTCAGTAGCACCGAGATCTATCAAAATATTGAGGGTCTGGTTAACGACGGTACCTGTCGTCTCAAGCACAGTCGACTGATGCTCTGCTTGGAGGTTATTCACCATTGCATGAATCTGATGGGCCTTACCCAAATCTCCCACAGTAGTGGGTCCGGCTAATCCAGACGCTCTAGTTCTCTCCACAAGGGAGTCGCGCTAGTAGTGTGACTCCCCACACGTCCAACACCCCTTCTTCGGCACAGTAGTCTTGGTACCCGAAGTAGAACAGGCGTAAACAGCTGTTGCTGCGGTCGACGTTGATGTTGATGTTTTGGTCTCCGATAAGGTGTCTGTTACTAAGGTGTCGGTCGTCGAGAAGTAGTGAAGGTGGATCCCCTTTAGAAGCCATGATATCCCGGTGGGTGTCTGATGCTGTTGCACACTAGATGACACCAGCCCTACTGGTCTTGCTTGAATCTTGGTCTAACCCCCACTGATAAGCTCCTCCTCTGCTATGAGGGCCTTCTAGACGACATCAATCAAGGTTTGAGGCATCAAAATCCTAACCTTTTCACGTATGTTTCCGTTAATGCCGAACACGAACCTATTGACCTTAAGTTTCTCAGTGTTAATATGTGGAGCATACCAGAGAGCTCCATAAAATGGGCCTCGTACTCGGGCACCATGCGACCGCCCTGTCGTAATACATTGAACTCATTGAGCTGATGCTCAATGAATTCCTCTGATAGGTATCTCTCTCGGAACCGTTCCTCGAATAGTTCCCATGACACGTCTTCGATGACCATGTTTAGTTGCGGTAGGAGCGTCTTCCACCATAGAAGAGCGCTTCCTTTCAGTTGGAAGACTTCCATGTGGACCTTCATGTTGGAGGTGTAATTGTGAAGTGCAAATAACATCGACATATTCTCCAACCATGCCTCAGTGGCTGCACCATCCGGGGCACCAAAGAACTCAGGAAAGTCGACCTTCTCGATTTCATGGTGAATGCTACCGGTACCGACCGGAGCGCATGGTGGACCGTCAGTGGGTGTCGGCGCTCTGGCCTCATCTTTGTCCAAACGGATGATTAGTGCCTCAAACATGCACTGAAAATATCTCATCGTTCCAACCACATCACCAATTGCTATCTGCTCCTGCCCGACAACCTATTCGTCTCCCTGGGGGTTAGACCCCTCAGGCGTGTCTGCTACTAGAGGCATCGCGCCTCCTCCCGTAGCACCTCGTCGTCTGCCTTCATGGCATCCTCTAACCATGATTACCTGAACGAATATAAGTCAACTCAATTAGCAACATTATAATCAAATCATATCAATGAAAGTCGTAGCAATCCCAAGTCGCGGGTTGAACCCACTCTAATACCATATCTAACAACCAAAAGGATGCAGCCACGGGCGAAGTCAATTTTTTTTTTTTTGAAGAACTAAGGGCATGAAGGAAACAATAAAAAAAGTTTGACCACACCACTGATGACGAACGCAACACGCAGTCCAGGCAATAGGTTACTATGACACCACACGCAGTCTCAAGACAATTGGCATGACATGCGCAAATAACCAGGAGGAAAACTACCCACCTAAGTCAACACAACCACACCTACAAGCTAAGGGACAACATCTGCATCCCGACATCACAGCCTAGATGAACCAAGACTAGAACCTCAAGGAGCACGGACCTAACGTCTGAAGGCGTTCAACCCTTGCGCCAAAGTCAACATATGATGCTCAGCCACCCTCACAGGGTAGGCATCGAATCTGACCAAGATATCATTTGTTGCTAACCCATAGGGCATGCCATGATCCCTACATCAGGAATCATGTCGTCCCCATAAGAGAGGCGCGACAATAAACTTGGGGCGACACCTCCTAACTAGACCAAGGACTTGGATAACTCTGACACGCTAGGGCCAACTACTAACCATAAGGATACACCCATACCCTAAGAAACAGGTCTATGCGACGCAAGAGGATGACAACAAGGGAAGAACGTAAGCTGATACCGACTTCGACAACCACCCCACCCTTTATTAAGTTTTAAAAAATTGTCAATTACAATCTAAATTTGGCGATAAATAGGTCAACTACTATAACAAACATGGATAGATGATTGCATGTAGCATAGCGCATGAAAATCCAAGAGAAGTGTCTGATACTTAGGCTGATCGCCTTTTTTCCCACTGGTTAAGGTTTTTTCCAACCTTGTAGTTCGTCCAGAATTATTATTAATTATCCCAACATTTATTTATAACCGAAATCACTTTATTTTGTAATGGCCCTCTCAAATCCATATATGAAAATTTATCAATTAACCCATCTATTATTCATACCCTAAAGTTCTTTATTAGAGAATAATCTATAGAATTTATGCATATCTATATATCACTTAACATTATCACAATCCAATCTTAGCAAGTCCAATCGACTACTAGTTAATAATTTTCTATTCTAGATTAACCTTAATACCAATCTATTTCGTAAGTCTAGAGTTACAATTTAGACATTCATTAAATCAACTAACATTAACCCAAACTAAATTAGCAACCCCGAACATATAACAACATTCATGATATCAATTACAAGGCTTATGATTACCATGTTAACAACGAAATAACTTCCAACACGCTGTCTAGAGCAGCATTAAGTTTTTACTAGCTATCAAACACACATTAGGCTATTGGGTAAAAAGAAATAGGTTGACAGTAAAACGAATTTACTTTTCCTTAAAAATGCCCCTGCCATAAATTTAATGCATAAATTGCTGACAGCAAGGTGAGGACGTGGTGAGACATGGAGGCAATCGCCTTCAAGGAAATGCTAAATTCTTGTTGTATGCAATCATAAAGGGTTGTGCCTAACATAAACTTCAGTCATGAAATAAATCGCTGCAAAAATACAAGATAGCCTTATATAGAGTTATCCTTGACACCAATCGCTTAACCCAGCCAAAATCAAGCTAAACAATACGAGATAAATAAAATGTTGAATACAGCTAAGCACCCCAAATGTTTCTGGAGCATTCAACCGCATTCAAGTACTGACAAAGGGGGAAAAAGGCTGGCAAACAGACGCTAAGATGCAGAGATAATAAATGTGAGTGGCAGAGGTGGAACGCAAGGATTAAAGGAAGAAAATTTTCGCCAGGTTAAGAAGGACGTGGAGACATAGAGGTGAATGGAAAAATAGTGGGGAAAAGTAACAAGAAACTGCAGTCATCACCTTATGGAAATTTGTGGACAAAAATAGGTACACACAGAAACCATTTTAATTGGAAAATTCATGGTTATCAACAGGCAAACGCAGACACCAATTTAATAGCCCAATCGTGGGTGATACGAACATCTCATGTAACAATTAAGGCGAAAACTTGTCCCTTCAATAGAGATTGCAGTCAACCAATTGCCCAATACACTACACCAAGGGAAAAACGTGATCAAAAGGTAGTAACAATATTTAATAAAATCTGTGTAACATAAAAAAAATTGTGGTCCAACCTTGGTGATAAATTCGTTGGTAGGAATTTGTGGTGACAGTAAAGGAATGGATATTACATTCAAATGCAACCCAACACAGATAGGGATATGGTTATTACAATAGATGCACAGATAATCGTAGCCAGGGATAGAGAGTTTGTTTTCCTCCGCCTGTGGTACCCATCAAACGCAAACAGAGATAACAAACCCCCTTTTTTTCTCTGTTTTAATTTCCAGGAGGCCCAAAGAACGCAAATTTAATTTAAATTCTTTTACGTTCCAGGATACCAGTAAGTAAAAAAAAATTGCAGATTGAGATTAAATCTTTCCATTTCCAGGGTACCAATAAAAATTGCAGATTGAATTAAATCCTAGACTGAGATTAATCTTTTCATTTCTAGGGTACCAATAAAAATTGCAGACTGAATTAAATCCTATACTGAGATTAATCTTTTCATTTCCAGGGTACCAATAAAATTGCAGACTGAATTAATTCATTTTTCCATTTCCAAAATACCAATTCAAAATGCAGATAACATTAAGAGAACCAAAGGTACCCAATCACCCAAGGACAAACATCAAGGGTAGATGGATAACAGGTGCATCCTTCGCTCATCATCCTCGTACAGAAAAGCAGGGCGTTGAGATCCATAGGTCTATTAACGCTGAGGCGACAACCGTAGATCAGGCTCCTGGCTGACTGCTCAAGCGAGGACTAGTGAGCTAGGGACAAAGGCAGAACAACCACGAGGGTCACAATCAAACACCACAGAGTGGTCAAGATATGCAGGAAAACGAAGGCCATGGGAGTCAATCAATCATCGCTATGCTCTGAAAAAATTCAGTCATCCATCTAGACAATTAGTTTACTTGCCCAATAAACATGCAGATCCAAAGCATAAATCCTACAACAATCTACCATACAAAAATGAAGAAGACGTATCGTTGCCTGATCACCCACTCTGAGTTGACATCTTGCATGCTCCGTGCAACTGCCACTTTTCAACCGGAAAGACTTCACTAGTACCTCCCAGCCAATGATAGGGGTACTCTTCTTCCCCCGTAGCCCCTCGAGCCACAAAGGGTTCACTCACACACTATCCAGAGATTTCAGCTAGCTTCGAGCTCACCTCGCAAGGCCGAGCTACCACTCTTCACCGAGCTGGGTATCCCAACTCCCACAAGCTAAGTCATTCAAGTAGAGATTTCTACAGTGTAACGTTACACAAACAGAAGAGATCATCCTCCATCTCCTCCCTTCATTATATAGATTTGTGTAGTCCCTTACTTTCCTAAAATCTCATTTAATTAAAGTTTTTAAAATTTAAATCCTAAAAATTCCTCCCCGTACAAGTGTCACCCATCCCCTTCATTCCTCCATAAATTAATTAATTTATTTAATTAATTATCTTTATTCCCTCACCCACCTAGAGTCACTCCTAGAATCGCTCCTAGGTGTCCCCAGATTCTCTTACAGGTTTTATGACTTCCCCCATTATCTATTTGCTAGTTCAGTTTTAAATTAGAAAGTTCTTAATGGTAGATACCTTACTAAGTTTGACTTTCTGCTTTTTCCCTTGGGTTTCCCTTTTCTTCTTATGTTTCCCTCCTTTCCTAGTTTCCTAAATATTTTAGATTTCCCTCTTTCCCCTTTTTATTTAGGACTCAAATTGGCAGGTGAGAAATTAAAACCCTTTTTCCTTTTTCCCTTTTTAGTTAATAATTTTAAATTATCATAAAAAAAAATAAAACAAGTATCCCCCCCTTTTTATTTTACACTAACAGATTTTTATGATTCATTTAAATTTCTTACCCCTTATTGTTACAAGATTTAACGAAGAGTATAATTATTATTTATGTCGTTTTTATTTTTGTTTTTATTTTTATTCTTATTATTATTATTATTATTATTGTTATTTTATTTTATTATTTTTATCTAGATAAAATTTTACCACTAGCATAATTTAGACTTAGACCTCAAATTTTCGTGTTGGGCGACATTTTATTAGGGAAATTGTTTAGAAAACTTAACACGTTATTCGTCCTAAGGCCATCTAGGTTCATTCATTTATCATCAACAACGCGGCATGCCCTTCAGGATGCACTAGGTGCTCCAAGGGTGTCACTCGCCTTAATCTGTTTCCCTTGCATGACTTGCCTTTCAGAACACACTACATGCTCCAAGGGTGCCACTCGCCTCTTGACTAACTTGGTAGACATCAATAACCCCTGGAGTCAATACTCCACCAAATGAACTTGTGGGAGACTAAGGGCCTCTAAGGAATAAGGCCCCCACCTTATTGCACGCCCCTTAGAATCATCATGAGCAACTGTCGTAGTCTGCCCTCATAGCATTATGGGTCCTCTCGAACTAGGTAAATGTTAACCTACAGTTTGAGCAACGGCGGGAGTGCTAGTAGGTTGTGGCAGGGCTGTTTTCCACACCTCTCCCTCAACATCTATGGTAGTCGTGCATGACCCCTTTACTCCACATGTGAGTTTGGTCGGCAAGTTATCGTCAGCCTACATCATCAACAAATCATGTCAAAATATATCCATGTCATATCATTTAATCAAATGCACTAATATCACAGTAAAAGAATCAAACCTCAATGGTACATTCCCCGACTCGATCCAGAGTCCAAGGGGGTTCCATCGATGCCCCTGCATCCTCGAGGTCCAAAATTCTGCACACTCAGTAAAATCGAGTCAATAGAACCTGTCTATGTCAATGCATTAAAACAACATGTCATCAACCCATAACACCTCATAATCAAAATAAATGTTTTAATAACATAAAATCCGGATCACTTGCGAGCAAGTGTCCTCAAAGAATAAGTTCGCTTAGGGTGCAAGGGCAGGATGTTACACTATCCTTGCTACAACAAAGGAATTTTTATTTGTTGCAAGTGGATTTAAGACTAGTTTATTGGAAGAGAAACATGTTGTTAATTGTGCCGAATGGATTGGTGAGTTTCATTTTCCTCACATTCCATCATTTGAGCTTGTTGTTACAAATGAAATTTTTTCCAATATATGGGGTTGTTCTACTCTTGTAAGTGAACTTGGCCCTGATCTTACTTCCACTGATAAACTAGAAAAAAAATATGTTCCCTATCATCATCCTCACCATAAAAATTGAAGAAATGGAAATAATAATTTGAGATGTTTGCAGAGGAGATGTGAAAGACAAAATTTTGTAATGATGCCAACTACTAGGATAGATTATGCTTGAATTCATGGAATAATTTGACCATGTGTTTAAGTTATTTATATCATTTTGTATTATTGGTTGTAAACTTGTGCATCTTTCTTGTTACTTATTGATGTTTTACTTGGAAGTAGTCGATTGAGGATCGACCCAACATGACAGTCTACTAGAGTTTAAACTGGGTTGTCCTTCAACTAGAATTTTTTACTAGAACTATTGTTGCTACTTATTGATCCCTCAGGGAGGAATACTTGAAGTTGTTGATATGAGAACCAAACTAATGTATTCATATTGACTCTATTGTTTCTTGTTTAATGTAATTGGATTTTTTGAGGCCAATGAAACCATGTTTGACTATTGTAGGAGATGTACTACAACTTATGTTGGATACAAAGATTGTTTGAATTGATAGAGATTGATTATCTTGCATTGTTCATGAAAGTGTTCATACTTCTCCATGAGTGTTTTTGTGTTGTGTTTGAGTAGCTTTTGCATTCAGAACAAATTAAAGGGGGAAAGTTGTCTATGTAATTTTTTTTCGTCCAAGTTGAGTTTTCTTAAGACAAAATTGAAGAAATAAAGAATGGAATATTGTGCACCAGTCAACACATCCATGGTAAAGGTTTTAAATTGAGCAAAGATGGCGAATCTCCAAAACCAAATCAAACATTGTATAGGTCAATGATTGACAACCTACTATATGTGACAACATCAAGGTCGAGAATTATGCACGCTGTAACATCTTGTTCTACTGAGCACACTTTTATTTACTTATTCTTTGAGGACACTTGCGTGCAAGTGATTTCGTTATGGTACATTATGCTTTCGTTTCGATTATGGGTTATATATGATGATGATGGTGTGTTGTGACTTATTGTTATTTTGATGTATATGTATTGGAAGATGCTATTGAAGAGTTTTCCTGAGTGTGCAAGACACATGATAGGTTATGGATGTTGATGGTATCAATGGACTTCCTTGGAATCTAGATTGAGTCAGTGAATGGATTGTATTTGTTTGAGTATTTCATTTTACACACATGTGACATATGAGTGATTACAGTATGATTTATGTATATGGATTATTGACATTGTTTTTGTTAGTGGATGCAGGCTTGACGATGCTTGCTAATATGACTCACATAAGGAGTAAAGGTGCCATGAAAAGAAACTAGACATTTGAGGGAGAGGTATGGAAGTGTCCCTATCACAACGTACTAGCACTCTCGTTGTGGCCTGAAATGTAGGTTAATGATTACCTAGTTCAAGAGGTCCATGATGTCGTGAGGGAAGACTTAGAACATCGCTCACAAAGATTCCTAATGGGCACGCAATAAGGCATAATCCTTATTCCTTAGAAGTTTTTATTCTCTCACAAGATCGACCGAATGGAGTGCTGACTCCAAGGGTCAGACAAACTTCCAAAAACTAGTCAAAGGCGAGTGGCACCCTTGGAGCACGGAGGTGTGTCTAGAAGGGAACGTCGTGTGATTTAAAACTTGAGTCAATAAATCTAGGTGGCCTAGAAAATATTTATATGGTTAGACCTTGTTAGAATAAAATAATTAATTAGTCAGTATAATTAAAAGACTAACAAAAGTCTAATACTAAGTCTAAGTCTAAAATTTAAATAAATGACTAAATGAACTATGTCATAAGTTAACAGATTGAGATAAATTCGAACTCTAGAAAAATGGGGAATATAATTTAAAGGTTCGATAAAATGCACATGTGTGCATGAATTTAATAGAAAAAAAAATTAAAATAGAAAGAAATAAAATCTTGAGAGAATAGGTATATACATAGAATAGTATCTTAAGTCAAACTACCACTAAGTCTAACTAGAAGGAAGAATCCTAATCCAAATGTAACTAACATCTAGTTAGGAGACACTCATTAAATGAGAATTTGGGGAACAAAGGGAAAACTAAGAGGGAAAATAGGAACACATTTGGAAATGTGAGGGAAGTTGGATTTTTAAATAAAATAAAAAGGGTAATTATTTGTGCAATTTGGAGAAAGTGTGACAAGTGTGTGGGTGAATAATCCTAATTAAATTAATTAAAAAGATAAATAATTGTGCATGAGGACATGTTTCATTGTGGGTTCTTCTATAAAACAAATGTGGTAGACGAAAAATGGATCTCACTTTGGATAGTACTATTATGCTGCCAAAATTTGTTTTGATTGTGTTTGACTTGTGAGAGTTGGGAATTCAAGCTTGAGAAAGAGTGGAATCTCTTCCTTGCAAGGATAGCTTGAGAGATATTGTGTACTAGTTTTGTGCTTGGCCCCTTTGCGACTCAGGGGGATACGGGAGAAGAAGAGTACCCTGATTGTTGGTTGGGAGGTGCCAGTGAAGTCTCTATGATTAGAAATCCGGAGTAAAGAGGGAGAACAAGTCGTGGAAGGACACCCTCAATTATCCATCTTCATTGGTGCCGATATTTTATATTCTGGATTTTTATTGTAATAAGAGTAAATTTTTTTAATGAAATTTTTAAAATCATTGTAGAAATATGGTGTAATCTGGAAATTAAAGTTGATATGATCGCTGCCAAATTAAACTACAACCTAGAATTTGATTTTTATTGTTTGTTGTCAATTATTGTAAATTTGGATTTTAGAAATGGTTTGGTCATTGTGAGTTATTTAGCAGCTCTAAAAATTAAATTTATTTGGTCATTGTCGATTTCTTGAAAATTCCATAAATTAGAACTGCGTTGATTAATGAACAATCCAATTACAAATCCAAGATTAGATTCTTAATTGATATATGTATAAATTTAATTGTAATTTGAAAATTAGAAACGTGTTTGGTCTTTGTTAAACGTGTTGGTAATTCTGAATTAGATTTTCGTAAGATCTCTATATAAATTTTGGAAATTCAAAGTAGAAATTTTGTTGGATCATTATGAAGTTTTTACAAATCCAGAATTGAATTCGCTTAGTCTCTGCCAAATTGTTTACAACATTTGAATTTTTTTATTTATTAAAATCACTGTATAAGTAGTCGCTGCAAAATGATTTTCGATTTGAAGATTATAATTTATTTATGTTCGCTGTAATTTTTTAACTAATTCGAGCTGAATATCGTCAAGAATGTTGCATATTAGTTGAAATTTTGGAGTTAAATTTAGTATTGGAGTTGTAGTACTAGTTGAAATTTGAATTGAATTCCCTTATGATCGTTGTATGTTCAATTAGTATTATGAAAACAAAAATGTGGGGTCGCTGCAAAATTTATTTTCCATTCCTGAAATACAATTCTTTATGGTAGTTTTATAATATTTTTTTCATGCTAGAATAAATCTGGTGGGGTTGATGGAAAATTTTATTTACAGATTCGAAAATTAAATTCCATGTGGTTGCTGTCAACTAAATGTACAGACCCAAAATTTCAATTTTTGCGATCGCTTCCATTTTAACTTATAGCCTCGAAATTTCAATTTTGTTAGGATTGTTGTAGTTATTTGCAAAATTCAGAATTGGGAATTTGGCATGGTCTCTTCTAAATAGTTTACATCTTTGGAAATAAAATTTGGTTGGGTGTGCACAAATGATACATATTTATGGGCTCCTTCTATTGGATTACTCAGAGGGGGGGTGAATCAATAATAGAGCAATTTAATCCTTTTTAACCATAAAATGCAAGTGTCATATCAATGTAACATTATCATCCAATAGTTGCAGAGTAAATAAAAAATGAACAAATGAGCAATCATACACATACACAGTACACCAGTGTTTTTACGTGGAAACCCAAAGTGGGAGAAAACCACAAATTTTTTTTTCTTATATTTATTTAAGAATTACATTAACTGGAAGCACCAACTTCTTTTGTTTTCCAGCTGCAACTAGAAGGAGGCTCCAGCCCCCTAGTTTCTCAGGCTACAACCTGAAGGAAGCTCCAACTCCGCAATTTTCTGGCTACAACCAAAAATAGGCTACACCCCCCTATGTTCTCTGGTTACAACCGGAAGGTGGCTACAACCACTTGTCCTTGCCCTGTCCAACCACCCTGAAATATACATAGAATGATGGAACCATTGTCACACTATCATTGTGATATATACTGCTGTAAACATGTACCAATCAACCTGTAATCAACCTGTACCATAAACAAGTGGATTAACCATGCACCAACATGTACCTCAACCTATACCATCAACGAGTGCATGATCCAAGCACCAAATATGTACCAATCATGCATCAAATACACATAAACTATGACTCGTCAAGATGTACTAGCATCATCAACTATACACCTCATGTATGTGCCAACTCATCCACTACTTGTCTCAACCATGTACCCAACATGTACCTCAACCATATACCAAATACATATACCAATATAACCATAAAAAATTTTCTATCAATACATCACACTATCCATAATCAAATACTATAAACCATTACATCAAACCATGTGCCACAACTTCATTGTTATACAATCTTTATCTATAACATACCTCAACCAAAATCCCTCACCAATTTTATCATCCAAATCTGATTTTTAACTCTGTAACAAACTTGGTGTATATGATCACATACTTGCAAACCTTCCTTAAAAAGAGACTAGCATTTTCATCAAATTTTACTTTAGTCTCACATGACTAGTGGATTAGTCAACAACCCTAACTTGCAATAATCATAACTATGTACCTGTAATGAATAAGGTCTAAAAAAATACACAATGTTATTCAGTGTATTGTCTGCAATTTATCGATGTTTCACTTCTTGGAACCTCCCAGAAAAGGATTTATAGAAAAAATGGCATACCTTGTTGAATTCTGGCTTATTCTAGAATCAAACTTGTAGATAATTCCATGCACGGAATCTTTTCTTTGTAGATTTGAAAGTAGTACACAACATACTATAGATGTTACTATAACCAATGCATTTGGTCTTACTTAATTTTGATCTGTTATGAAGAAGTTATGACATTTTTACCTGAAACACGTGTTTTAGACTAGTTTCAGGACTAGCCACAAACCCTATTTTCCACGGAGTGTAATTCCAAAAATACAACGACCCACAAGCTAAAATTTTTATCAAAGCTACTTGGATATGTTTCCTCAATGACCTCCATATTTTTCAATATGAAGCATTCTAGAAGCAAAGTTATTGTGAAAATGGTGAGATGACCTGTAAATAACATACCTTAGAAAGCATCATCAAAAGAATTTACCCTCCCTTGAATTTCAGCCTTCTTTACTTCACCTTTCCTCTGAAATTTGCCTTAGATATCCTTTGGTTACCTCATTCACTTGTATATATTCAATATTCTCAAGTGTAATTAAATGAGAGACACCTTCCTCTTATTTATACTTTTATGTAGCTTCCTCAAGGGGTTACCTTCTAACCATCTTAAACCACTTTCCTTATTTTAGGGCTAACCCACTTCTAACCACTTGTCCACTTAGTAATTTCTCCATTAACTTTATTATTTAAATAATTTATTTTGTATCCACTTTGAATTATAGTACACTCATCACTTCGCTTTCTTATTTACCTTCTAAAATCTCTTAAACCACTTTTCTTATTTTAGGGCTAACCCACTTCTAACCACTTGTCCACTTAGTAATTTCTCCATTAACTTTATTATTTAAATAATTTATTTTGTATCCACTTTGAATTATAGTAGACTCATCACTTCACTTTATTATTCAAATAATTTCTTCTTTGAAACCACTTTGACTACTTTGACCTTTTGGGGCTTTTAGATGACTCATGAGGGTTCTCCAACTTCACATGGCCATAACTCTCTAACCGTGAGGAGTTATGTGATGTTCCACATACCAACAGAAATTGAATGACATGTAATAGCCATATAGAATATTATTACCTTCAAATATATTAAAACTTATACTATTATACATCAAACAAACTTGGGTCCATTACCCAAACCTTTGTGCTACTGAAATTCGCTACCAAACTTTCTTCAAGGCATGAAATCAATGAAAACCTACCCAAATAATAAAAATTCTCCCCCTTTGGCATTGATGGAAACACTCTGATGCAATACTGAATTCATATCACTCATAATCCCCCTGTGACCATCACTCCCCCTGGAACCATGCCTATGTTCTCGTTCTCCAAGCATTTTCCTTTGCATCTGATAAATCTCTCCCCCTTTGTCATCAATGGAAAATGTATCTTTCCATCTGGGGTTGTTTCTCCTAACTAAACTGTCCTTGTGGATACTCCCCCTGACTCAAATCTTCCTGAAACTGATCTCCCAACCTGAACTACCCTCTTTATGGCACTTCCTCGTGTAAATCTGATACATATAATATAAGCATCCAAAAGAATTCATTTTGGAGTAGAAATTACTCCGAGTCTCTCGCGAAGATACTCAAAGTATTACCTTGGAAGCAGTTTTGTAAATATGTCTTCCACTTGTTCTCTTATACCCACATATTCAACTCTAATGTTCTTCTCTGCAACCTGTTCCCGTAGAAAGTGATACTTGATTGCAATGTGCTTCGTCTTGGAGTGCATCACCGGGTTCTTTGAGATATTGATGGTGCTTTTATTATCACAATATATTGGAATGGGCTCATCATACTCAACTTTTATATCCGTCAAAGTTTGTTTCATCCATAGAACCTATGTACAACATCCTTCTGCTACAATATACTATGCTTTGGTTGTAGATAAAGATATTGATGATTGTTTCTTTCTTAGCCATGATACTAAACACTCACCCAAGTAGAATGTTGTTCCACTGGTGCTTCGTTGATAATCAATGCAACTTTCCCAATCTGCATCTGTGTAGGCAATAAGTGATAGATTATTTCCTTTTGGATACCATAATCCAAACTATTATGTTCCTTTGAGATATTTGAAAATCCTCTTCACTGCTAAGACATGTGATTCCTTTGGTGCTTCTTGAAATCATGCCACCTATCCAAATTCTTGCATTACATTTGTTCTGGATGTTGTCACATATATTAAGATACCAATTATTGACTTGTATTGCCTCTAGTCTATAGACTTTGAATCATCATCTTTGCTCAACTTGCAACTAGTTTGCATACGAGTTGTATCTAGTTTGCAATATTCCATTCCGAACCTCTTTAGCATTTATCTGATATACTTAGTTTGAGAAATAAAAATTCCTTATTTACTTCGACGTATCTAAAGACCCATAAAGAAGTATAATTCTCTGAGTAATGACATTTTAAATTCATTCTGCATATCCTTTGAAAATTTATGGCTTAATCTGTCATCAGTACTTCCAAAAATAATATCATCAACATAAATTTCAATTAATAAAATACCATCTTGAGTTACCTTGATGTAGAGGTTGTTGTCTGCACTTCCTTTTCTGAACCCTTCCTGATGTAGATATTTATCCAGTCTAGAGTACCATGCTCTAGGAGCCTGTTTTAAACCATACAAGGCCTTCTTCAATTTGCACACATAATCTACATTCTCTGAAAAATGAAATCCTTCTGGTTGTTCAATGTAGATTTATTCTTCAAGTTCCCCATTCAAAAAGGATGATTTCATGTCCATATGATACACTTTAATATTCTTGGAGCATGCATAAGCTAAGAGCAATCATATTGCTTCCATTCTATTAACTAGGGAAAAAGTCTCTTCAAAATCGATTCCTTCAACCTATGCATATCCTTTACATACCAATCTAGCATTTTTTCTTGTAACATGTCCATCTTTATTCAATTTATTTCTGAAAACCCATTTTGTGTCAATCACATTATTATTCTTTGGCCTTGGAACCAATTCCCAAGTGGCATTCTTCTCTATTTAATCCAATTCTTCATCCATGGCTTTATTCCATAATTCATCCTTGTTGGCCTATTCAAAACTATTTGGTTCAATCATAGATAAGAGTGCTAGGTGCATTTGTTCTTGTGAATGAATTCTTCTTCTAGTCTCAACTCCTCCATCCTTGTTTCCGATAATTTGATCTCAAGGATAATTTTTCTGTACTCGTTTGTTAGGTGTATTTGGAGGCACTTGTTGAGCTTTCTCTTCTACTCCTGTTTGATATTCTTCATATTTCCCTTCTTCTTCTTCTTCATAAAGTTGTTCCATTGATTCATTTTCTTCTTCCTTTGATTCTCATCCACCTGTTTTATCAATTGGTACATTGATGCTTTCCACAACTTTGTTCAATCTCATATTGTAATACTTGTATGTTTTCCTTGTACTTGAGTAACCAACAAGTACTCCTTTGTCCACATGAGAGTCAAAATTTCTCATTATTCCATATTCTCTTTTGATGTAGCATTTGCTTCCAAATACTTTGAAGTGCTTCACATTTGTTGGTGTTCCTTTCCATAGTTCGTAGGGAGTTTTTTAATTGTTGTTTCTAAGCATTAATATGTTTTGAATGTGAATTGTTGTATGCACTGCATGTTTCCAAAGAATATCCGTCAATTTGGAATCCATTAGCATTGTATGAGCCATTTCATGTGTAAATATCATCCATTATGATAATGTACCTTTGTCTATGAAACACTCTTCGAACCAATATATGAATCCATGTGCTCGTCGACTATCATATATCTGTCCAAACCTGCTAAGTGTTCTTACGAATCCATCTCTATCCATACTGTCCAAGACTCTACTACACAATTGTTCATAATGTTGACCCATTTATCACTATACTATCATGAAGTCATCACTACCACAACTGATTGTACTTCTGCTAACTGATTTCTCTAGATCTGTCTTCTCAAACTCTACAGGTTGCTCGAAGGATGGTTCTTTGGTATATCAAAACTATCACATAGATTCCCCCTATCTAATATTCATATTACCTAGGAGTCTATAATGTGGATGCCTCACAACAATTCCTGCTTTGATGTGTATTCATCATCATCTTCATTGGTAGATTCATCATCTCTCTAAGCTCTGACTTCTTTCTTTTTATCTGTGGATTCATCTTTCACTACAATTTTTGAAAATACAATCTCTTGAACATGTTCCTTATTTACCTGTCCTTCTTTTCTTTCAGTTATTTTCCAAACCTTTATGTATGTGACATCTTTCTTTTTCTCTGTAGAATTTTCTTCATCTCGTTTTATTGCTAATATTGCGATCTCTGGGACCTGGTCTTTGTTCAACTATTTTTCATGTTTTCTTATCCATACTTTCTTATATATGATATCAATGTTCTCTTTAATGGAAGTACCTATCATGCTTCTACAATCACTAGCTATGTGTCCATAGTTATTAGATTTGTAACATTCAATGTTACGTGGGGCCTCATAGGCATTTCTTGCTTGAACATTTATTTTATAATCCCTGCAATATGCAACCTTATGTCCAAAATTAGTACAATAAAAACAAAGACCATAAAAGAAATTTGCATACCTGGGAGTGAATGATCTTATTTGTGGTGTAGTCCTTCTGAATTTTTACCTTGACTGATCATGATCATGATTGAAACTTCTTTGTGGCTTGAACATGAATGGTCTTCTTGAAGATGTATCTTCAATAGTTTTCTTATATTCTGGTTGACCATGATTCCTTCCTTTGAGTACTTCTACATAACTCTTTCTATTTTCTTCATTTTTCTTTTCTAGCAACCTAGAGTGCTTCTCTTCATTCTCTATAACTGGTGTGGATGTTTCTGTCTCTTCAATGTTATTGTTGAGCTTGACGATTTTACTTAACGTGAAAACTTCTTCTTCAAGCTTCTCAACCTCTTCTTCTTTCTTCATTATCTGAGACTTCATGACTTCTTTTGTTCTTTTCTCTTCTTCAAGATGGATTTTTAATGTGATTATTTCTTCTTCAAGTCCTTTCTCTTCTTTACCAAACTCTACCTCAAGTTGGTTTAGATCGTTATTTATTTCCTTAAGATGATTTGTCAATTTCTTCTCTCTCATTTTTGCTTCTTCCTTCTTTGCTGCTATGTTGGCTTCCAAATACTGCTTTTGATATTCAATATTTTCTTCGATCTTTTTAGCTTATTATAGTTGAGTTCTTAAGTTCTCGATGACTTGTTGGGCTTCTTCAAAAATGTGAACACTTTCCTTTTGTTTCATCAACTCTTTCTTGAGTGACTTTTTTTTTCTCTTTATTTTCTTAGTTCATCTAAAGAACTAATAAATTTTGCTTCATAATTGTCTTCCTTTTCAATTAGTTTTTCTTTCTCATTTCCTTCATGGAATTCTATTTCAAGATATTCGTGTTTTTCATAATTAAATAAAAACAACATACCTCTGTTGATTATGTACTCTTCATCTTCTGAATCTGTTTGACATGGTGAACATATTTATTCTTGATCTGTACCTACATATTCTTTGGCATTTTCTGAATCTACGATGGGTGAAGAATATATTTCATGTAACTTACCCTAAAGTTCTTTAGCTGATGAACATTTACAAACCTTTCTCTTATCATATTAGGTAATCCTTCCTAAATGAAATCCATTGCTATTTTTTATTCTTCTTCAATTCCTGTAACGACTGATAGCCAAATATAATACTCTTGTGCCTGTAAAAATACTTTCATCCTTCCGATCCATAACCATACTTTAAACCATTATCACCATTAAACAATGGTACTTCATTCTCAGAATAATCCATGATCTCCTTCCAGTGGTTAAACTGTTTCTTGAAGGAACCCGCTCTGATTCCAATTGTTGGATTACTAAGAGGGGGGTGAATCCATAATAGAGCAATTTAATCTTTTTTAACCATAAAATACAAGTGTTATATCAATGTAGCATTATCATCCAATAGTTGCAGAGTAAATAAACAATGAACAAATGAGAAACCATCCACATACACAATACACTAGTGTTTTTACGTGGAAACCCAAAGTGGGAGAAAACCACAACATGTTTTTTCTTATATGTCTTTAAGAATTACATTAATTGGAAGCAGCAACTTCCTTTTTTTTTCAACTGCAACTGGAAAGAGGCTCCAACCCCCTAGTTTCTCAGGCTACAACCTGAAGGAAGCTCCAACTCCCCAATTCTATGGCTACAACTACAAACAGGCTACAACCCCCTATATTCTCCGGCTACAACCACTTTTCATTTACTCATCCAACCTCCCTAAAATAAAAGTAGAATGATGGAACCACTATCACACTATAACAGTGATATATATTGTTGTAAACCTGTACCAATCAACCTGTAATCAACCTGTACCATAAAAAAGTGAATCAACCATGCACCAACCTGTACCTCAACCTATACCATCAACGAGTGCATCAACCATGCACCAAATATGTACCAATCATGCATCAAATACACATAAACCATGACTCATCAAGATGTACCAACATCATCAACTATACACCTCATGTATGTGCCAACTCAACAACTAATTGTCTCAACCATGTACCCAATATGTACCTCAACCATATACCAAATACATATACCAATATAACCATCAAAATTTCTCTAGCAATACATCACACTATCCATAACCAAATACCATAAACCATTACATCAAACCATGTGCCACAACTTCATTGTTATACAACCTCTATCTGTAACATACCTCAACCAAAATCCCTCATCAATTTCATCATCCAAATCTGATTTGTAACTCTGTAACAGACCTGGTGTATATGATCACATACCTGCAAACCTTCCTTAACAAGAGACTAGCATTTTCATCAAATTTTACTTTAGTCTCACATGACTTGTTTTGGATTAGTCAACAACCCTAACTTGCAATAATCATAACTATGTACATGTAATGAATAAAGGTCTAAAAATGGTACACAATGTTCTCCATTGTCTTTTCTGGAATTTCTCCAAGTTTCACTTCTTGGAATCTCCCAGAAAAGGAATTATATCAAAAATGGCATACCTTGCTGAATTATGGCTTATTCTAGAGATCAAACTTGTAGAGAATGCCCCGCATGAAATATTTTCCATATAGATATGAAAATGGTACAAAACATACTACATACTTTAATCTAACCAATACATTTAGTATTACTTAATTTGGATCTGTTATGAATAAGTTATGACGTTTTTACCGGAAATACCTATTTTAGACTAGTTTCAGGACTAGCCACAAACCCTATTTTCCACGGAGTGTAACTCCAAAAATACAACGACGGACAAGCTGATTTTTTTATCAAAGATACCTAGATATGTTTCCTCAATGACCTCCATATTTCACAATCTGAATCATTCTAGAAACAAATTTAATTCGAAAATGGTGATATGACATGTAAATAACATACCTTAGGAAACATCATCAAAAGAATTTACCCTCCCTTGAATTTCGACCTTCATTACTTCACCTTCCCTCTGAAATTCGCCTTAGATATCCTTTGGTTACCTCAGTCACTTGTATATATTCAATATTCTCAAGTGTAATTAAATTAGAGACCCATGCCTCTTATTTATACTTTTATGTAGCTTCCTCAAGGGGTTACCTTCTAACCATCTTAAATCACTTTCCTTATTTTAGGGCTAACCCACTTCTAACCACTTTTCCACTTAGTAATTTCTCTATTAAATTTATTATTTAAATAATTTATTTTTTATCCACTTTGAACTATATTACACTCATCACTTCACTTTATTATTTACCTTCTAAAATCTCTTAAACCACTTTCCTTATTTTAGGGCTAACCCACTTCTAACCACTTGTCCATTTAGTAATTTCTCCATTAACTTTATTATTCAAATAATTTCTTTTGTATCGACTTTGAATTATAGTACACTCATCACTTCACTTTATGATTTAAATAATTTCTTCTTTGCAACCACTTTGAATACTTTGACCTTTTGGGGCTCATAGATGACTCTTGAGGGTTCTCCAACTTCACATGGCCATAACTCTTTAACCGTGAGGAGTTATTTGATGTTCCACATACCATAGGAAATGGCATGACATGTATTATGCGTATATAATAGTCTTACCTTAAAAGATATTAAAACTCATACCATTATACATCAAACAAACTTGGGTCCATTACCCAAACTTTTGTGCTACCGGAATTCGCCACCGGACTTTCTTCAAGGGTTGACATCAATGACAACCTACCCAAATAATCAACACCTTCCTTATGGCATGCACTTGGTCCATCTCTTGTGACATTCAATGAGTTCTCTAGATTCCTTTTCTATGGTGACCTGTTGTAGATGACTTAAAAGAGGGTCGATGATCGAGCCCAAAATTTTTACTACCAAATTTTATATACAGACCCGAAGTTATAAGTTCTTTGGTCGTTGAATTGTTTATTTATTTATTGAAAATCCAGAGTTTGAATTTGATGTGGTCGCTGCAAGACTAAATTGCATTTCAAGATCTAATTTAGTTACTACCACATCTAGGGGTTCAAGCGGACACGTTTCTCTTAATTAAATGTTGGGATAGATAATTATGAGATTCTCTTACTAGATGATGTCATAGAGTTTGGGTTAAAAAACTTGGGATGATCTTTCTCAAGGTAGGAAAAATGAAATATGGTTATTTCTTTCTCTTAATAGTTAGTTTCTATGTGGAAATGGGTACGGTTTTATTTTTAAAGATAATGAACAGTATGGTTATGAATCTCAATGACCTTTAAGAAAACTTAGGAAGGTTGATTCTTTACATGCCCATTGGGTGTTAAAATCTCCACTTTTTACGATTCAACTGAAAACTGATTGGTGATTTACTAACTAGTTATTGTGCAAGGACTAGATGATGAGATGAGAATATGTTGACAAGTTGAAGGCATTGTTGTGTTATCATAAAGTGTTCAATAGAAATTTAGTGCATAAGGTATTCAATATAGTGCTAAGATATTTCTCCTTTAATCGGAAGCGTGTTTTACGAAATTAAAATAAAAAATAAAAATGTAATGGAGGGCGTTAGTTGTTTAAGGATACTATATAATAAGAAATTTATGACATCAATGTTTGTTGATTACCTTATTATGAACGTATTCACTATGCTTTGGGATAGTAAACTTGTGATGAAAATGATATATAAAAGATACATTTATATAATGCAGTTATGAATATGTTAACATAAATGATTACAAGAACGATGAGTTTAAGAATGGTAATATTTTTTTTAAATTAGATCTATATTATGTTAGTTAAATGATAAGGTTTCTTTGCACAGTCCATGATAGAGTTGAGTGAAATTGTTCGGTATTCTTAGTGTGGCTGTTTTATACTTCGGAGTATGTTTCTCCTTTTAAAACTATAGAAGGTAAACTCATTACTTATTCAAGGAACCTTTGGAGTCAAATGATTTTATGAACAAAGTTTGATATAGTGATAAAATTGATTGGAGTAATGTATATTCCTAGTTAGATTTCAAGTCAATGGTGAATATGGAATTATTATAGGTGATCTATGTAATTCTTGTGGTACATTTCCTAGATAGTGATTAATAAATTATATTTTATTTTTAAAGAGAAGATACGACTGTCTAGGTAATGAATAAGTATTGTTACTTGAATTCTTTAAAGGAAGAAAAGTCATTAGATGAGGAATATTATATTGTATGTGGTATTTAAAGAAAAAAGGTAGATGAATTGAATTTATGATGCAGGAGCATCATTGGCGAGCACGCGGAGCAAGACCACTAAGCGCATGGGAATCTTTTTGGAATCTCAACGCTGGCAGTTGCAGCGAATATTTTGAAGCACATCTAAACTCAGTGCCGGGAAATCCTTTGAAGCATGCTTTAACGATCATGAGCGAAGTGGGAGTTTCCACTCCTGCTCTGGAATATGACTGAACTAAGATAGTCGTTAGGTTAGGTTTTGGAGTAGACAAGTAGTTGGGGGGAACCCTAAGGACCCTTTGAGATAAATAGAGGTTATGTATGCCCAAATGAGGCTACTTCAAGTTAGTAGGAGATTTATGAGTTTTCAGTTGTTGTTTTGATTATAGTTGTATCCATTTTACTTTTGAATGAAGATAACAATCTTTGCAATTCTTTACTATTGTGTTTTCACGAATGAATGAATTTCATTACGAATAGATGAATCTGTGAAAACTGATCCAAATGCATGGTATGAAAATTCTTTGCAATTCCTTATTATTGTGTTTTCACGAATGAATGAATTTCATTACAAATAGATGAATCTGTGAATGTTAGTATAAGTTTCAATTGTTTCTCTTCTATTGAACTGGTGCAAGGTGTGCACACAGAATGCAAGGAGTGAGTTGACGGGATCTGTTTCGGTTCCGAAGCTCAGAAGAGATAGCATGAAACTTCCCCTTTGCAAGGAGTGCCAAGTGAAATTTGAAAGGTGTGCACAGTCATCCAAAAGAACTCGAACCTACGTAAGAATTGGTTGCAAGGTGTGCACCGAGTAAAGGAGAACGCCAGGACGGAAAGAAGAATTTATTTTCAAGAAATCCTTCGGATCTGAGTTATCGAAAATCCTTGAAACGCAAGGAGTGTGCGGGAATTCGAAAACCTTCACAAAGATCAAACTCAGGAGGGATAGCACTTTTAGAAGTGTAGTCGAGGTCCAAGAGACAGACTCACAGGAGGTTCAAAGGTAAAGACCTTTGAAGACTTTGAAATTTTTCTAAGTCGAAATAAATCAGAAGCTCCGGAGGAGTAAGAACAGTGGCCATCGGATCACAATGCAAAGGATCAACAGACCACTGATCAGAATGAGGTGAATGAACTTTAATGCTTCACACAAACAGGAGAGAGAACTCATCAAGGTTTGAGACTCGAGATTTCCGAAGCCCGAAAAGCAAGAAAGTCAAAGTGAAGTCTCAGTCATTTGATCATCCGAAGCAAACCTGAGTCATCCGATCATTCAAAGAGAAACTTATGCATTGGATCGATCAAGCGAATATGAGTCATCATATATCATGAGCTCAGGAGGTAGTGAGTTTGAAACTTGAAATTCCCAAAGCACAAAGTGTCGGAGGGCTGAATCTAATCTGGACCGTTAGATCCATAGGGTTATGTGTTGGTGGGTCATGAGATATAGAGGAAGGAAAAGGTGAAGTGTTGAAACACCCGAAGCCTGAAGAGCCGAAGAGTCGGGAGTCGTCGATCTTTCAGTGGACACTGATCAACAAATCATGAGCTACGAGGAATTTGTCGTGTGATTTTCAGTTTGAGAACTGATATTGCCGAATCACGCATACCTGAAGACCCGAAGTGAATCTAGAGCGTCTGATCTAGAGGAGACGTGGAGTGAATCCGTGGACTCTGGGTAAAGTCCTGAAGTGGTTCATAGCCATCGGATCCAGAGGAGACATGGAAAGAATACGTGGACTCCAGGAAAAGTCCTGAAGTAAATCTGATCCATTAGATCGAGAGGATACGTGACGAAGATTTGAGAAATTCGAGTAAAGACCCGAAGAAATCCTCGATAGTCATGTCAAGTGGACACGTGGCAGGATTTCGTGAGTTTCGAGGGGAGCACAGTTTGATATTCGAGAAACCTTAAGTCTGGAGGTCCGTAGAGATCATAGCCGTTGATTTAAGGGAACAGGTGTCAGCAGATCTTTCGCTCCGGAAGATTTCCCTGCAAAGGAAACCAATATTTGAGGTTTGAGATCTCTGAAGTCCAAAAACTCAAAGAAGATCTCGATCGTTGATCGAGCGGAGGGCCACGGGACCGTTCATCCGAGTTGGAAGGTCAAACACCCAAAGGGAAGGTAGGATCATTGATCCTGAGGACAGGTGTCCACATATCATCAACTCCGGGAGATTGGAGTACGGAAGAAGGCGAGGTTTGAGATTTCAAAACCCTGAAGTCTAAAATCACGAAGAGATATGAACCATTGATTCCAAGGATTAGATCCCAGTCGTTCATTTGGAAGAACCATCAAGATCATGAGATCGATGGTCACCTTGCATTTTAGAGACAGGAAGTTCTCTACCTTTACAAGGTTGAGGACGGGCTGCAATCGCGCGTAGGCACGAGGTCATCACCCAAGGTGAGATCTAAGGAAGGACCAAGAGACAAGGTGCTAACGCCAACTCTGAGATTTGGTAGAACGTGAAAGGGAAATCTGCGGGTATTGTAAAGCCTGCGCGGGAAGTTGAGAGGGCCTGTGTCTAATACGGGATGAGACTAGAAAGGTTTCAGAGAGTCATTTGAATCCCAAATAGAAGATCCTGATCGGGAGGTCACGCAACCCTTAGGAGAGAACGTGGTCTGCACCAAGTGGTATCAGAGCTAAATTTTTTCTTGCAGACAACAGGAAAAGAAGAAGAGACAAAAGAACTCGAAGTTGTACTCTCTGTGTGACAGACAGCCAACACAATTCCATCGATGAGATGAGTAGAGACACCTTTATCCCATCGGGCTGTAGAAAGGGAGATGCAAGAACTTCGTGCAATATTAGAGGCGATGGAGGCAGCTTAGAAAAGAGCACCTAATGCTAGAGACATCAACGATGCAGAGAGTGAAGAAGTAGAAGTCGAAGAAGCTGCAGGAGAGGATGTTTCCAAAGAACACTTTCTGAGAGTATTTGTTAGATTGGGATCCAGAGCCAAGATAGAGGTCCCAATGTATGAAGGCAGTTTAGATGCTGAAGAGCTGCTGGATTGGATAAGATCCGTGGACAAACATTTCGACTATGAAGAAGTCGATGAAGAAAAAAGGGTGAAACATGTTGTCATCGGGCTAAAAGAACATGCAACACTATGGTGGGATGAACTACAGGATGAGAGGAGAAGCAAGGGGAAACAAAAGATAAAGAATTGAGACAAAATGGTAGCCAAGCTAAAAGCTAAGTTCATGCCCAAATATTATCAGATCAATCTTTTCAGGAAGATGTGGAACCTGAGACAGAAGGGGATGGAAATTAAGGAGTACACATAGGATTTCTATAGGGTGAACATCAGAACCTAACAAAGGGAGAAAGATAAAGAAACATTTTCCAGATATATAAATGTCTTGAGATATGAGATCCAAGATGAGCTTAGAATGATGTCAGTAAGGACAATGGAGGATGCTTATCAGTTTGCACTGAAGGGAGAGGAGAAGTTGGACAGAAAACAAAGCTAGCAAGGAAGAGGTAAAATCTCATCCTAGAAGAAAGGAAAGGGAGTTAACCATCACAAGGCACATAAGTCTAAGGATGAGACTGAGAAAACACATAATCACTCAGAAAGAGGAGGAAGTTACCAAGGAAGATAGGGCGTTGGAAGAAGCTCTTATAGAGGAAGAGGAAGAAGTAGAGGAGGAGAAGTAAGATGCTATGCCTATGGAAAGACAGGGAACATGTCTTGGGAATGTCCCGATAAAAAGAAAGAAGGAGGAGGTGAAGATCACATTTCAAAATAACAGAGAAGGAATGTCGAAGCAAAAGGAGCAAAGGATGGAACATCCCTGATGTTGAGAAAGGTTCTCTTCAAACCAGAGGCAGAAGTTGAAAATCTAGTGCAGAGGAACAGTCTCTTCAGGACAACTTGTAAGACTAAAGACTAAGTATCCAAGGTGATAATATACAGTGGGAGCACTAATAACTTATTATCCACAGAGATGGTGGATAAATTGCAGCTGGAGACAAATGCACATCTGAAGCCATATAAATTCTCATGGTTGCAGAAAGGACACGAGGTAATGGTTACTAAACAATGCTTGGTTGAATTTAATATAGGAGGATTAGGGATGAAATTCTATGTGATGTAATTCCCATGGATGTATGCCATATTTGGTTGGGAAGACCATGGTCATTTGACAGGAATTTCATTCATGATGGGAGGAAGAATACATACACATTGGAGAAGAATGGTAGGACACACATGTTGCTGCCAATATAGGAGAAGAAATTGAAAGAGGAAGTTAGCAAAAGCATACTTCTCATGAGTGGGAAGGAACTCCTGAAAGAATTCAAGAAAGAAAAGGAGATGCAGTTCATTGTGGTGAGGAAACCCAGAGTTATCCTTACAAGTAATTCGATGGATGATTTTCCTGAAGAAGTTCGGGAATTGTTGGATAATTTTTCTGAAATATTGGTGGATGAGCTACCAAACTCATTGCCACCCATCAGAAGTATCAGCCACCATATTGACTTGATACCAGGAGAAAGTCTGCCAAACAAAGAAACATACAGATTGACACCTCGAGAGAATGAGGAAGTGAAGAATCAAGTCTAGGAATTGTTAGAAAAGGGTTTGGTCAGAGGGATCTTGAGTCCATGCGTAGTACCAACTGTGTTGAGTCCAAAGAAGGATGGAGGATGGAGAATGTGTATAGACTCAAGAGCCATTAACAATATCACCATCAGGTATAGATTTCCTTTCCCAAGAATGGATGATTTAATGGATTGTTTAAGTGGAGCAAATTTCTTTTCTAAGAAAAGTGGATATCACTAGATTAGAATGAGAGAAGATGATGAGTGGAAGACAGCCTTTAACACAAATGAAGGTTTGTATGAGTGGCTTGTTATGCCATTTGTCTTAACAAATGCCCCGAGTAATTTTATGAGGCTAATGAATGAAATGCTGAAAGATTTCATTGTTAAGTTTGTGGTTGTATATATGGATGATATATTGATCTTTAGCAGGACTAAACAGGAGCATTTGAGGCACCTGACACTAATGATGAGTAGACTATAGTAGGAGAAGTTGTTGATAAATCTGAAGAATTCCTTTTCTATGAAGACATAACTCATTTATTTGGGTTTTGTGATCTATTCAAATGAACTGAAGATGGATCCAGAGAAGGTGAAATCAATCAAAGAATGGTCGTCACCAAAGAGTATGTTTGAGGTAAGGAGATTCCATGGATTAGCAAGTTTCTATAAGAAGTTCATCAGAGACTTCAGTGGAATTTGTGCACCAATGATGGATAAAGTGAAGAAGAAGAAGAAGTATTTTAAATGGACAGAGGAAGACGAGAGGAGCTTCAATAGACTGAAGGAGAAAATAATAGAACGACCAATTATGGTCTTTCCAAATTTTGAAAAGACATTTCAGGTGAGATGTGATGCAAGTGGAGTTGCAATTGGAGCAGTTTTGAGTCTGGATAATAGACCTGTTGCCTATTTCAGTGAGAATCTGAATGAGACCAAGAGAAAATACTCCACGTATGATAAGGAGTTTTATGCCATAATTCAAGCCTTGAAGAAATGGAGACATTACCTTGTCACACAACAATTTGTCTTCTATAGCGATAACCAAGCTTTACAATTCATAACCAGAGAAGAAAAATTGAATCAGAGGCATGCAAAATGGGTCGAGTTTATGAAAAATTTTACTTTTGTCAAAAAACATATTGTTGGGAATGCTAACAAAGTTGTTGATGCATTAAGTAGGAGATGTTTGATTCTGCATGAATTTCAGGTGAAGATCTTGGGATTTGAACACCTTAGGGACATGTATTGAGATGATACAGATTTCAAGGAAGCATACGAAGCATGTGAAAATCWTGTGTTGAGAGACAGAAGCCAGTGGATAAAGTATATGATTCAAGAGGGATTGTTGTTCAAGGGAAATCCATTGTGCATACCAAAATTCTCAATGAGGGATAAACTTTTGAAGGAAAATCATAGTGGAGGATTGGTTGGACATTTCGGCCATGATAAAACATTTGCATAGTTGAGMAGTTCATACTATTGGCCAGGTATGAGAACAAAAGTGATAAATTTTGTGAATAGATGTAGAATCCACCAACATGCAAAAGGAAAAAGACAGAACACTAGATTGTATCAACCATGGCCCATACCAGAGAGGCCTTGAGATGTAATAAGCATGGATTTTGCGTTGGGATTGCCAAGAACGCAAAAAGGATTCGATTCCATATTTTTGGTGGTGGATAGATTTTCAATTATGGAACACTTTATCCCATGCCAGAAAACCAGTGATGCAACACATGTTTCAAACCTATTTTTCAAGGAAGTTGTGAGACTTCATGGCCTACCCAGAAGCATTGTCTTGGACAAGGACACTAAATTTGTTGGTCACTTTTGGAGAACGTTGTGGAATAAATTGGGGATAGATTTTTCATTCAACTCAGCTTATCACCCTCAAATAGATGGGCATACTGAGGTGGTAAACATAAGTTTGGGAAACTTATTGAGGAGTCTGGCCACGAGCATCATATTCAATGGGATCAGATTCTGCCACAAGTAGAATTTGCATATAATGACTCACCAAAAAGGATCACTGGAAAGAGCCATTTCAAATATTGTATGGAATGCAACCCAGGGGAGTATATGAGTTGAGAGACTTAGAACAGAGTGATATCAAGAGCCCTAGAGAAAAAGATTTTTCTGCATAAATGCATAAGCTGAATAGCTAGATCAGAGGACATTTGCAAAGTTCTAACCAAGAGTACAAGCGCAGAGCCAATCAACATCGCAGGGAACTTCAATTTGAAGTAGGAGATCAAGTTTTGGCACATCTCAGGAAAGAAAGGTTCCCTAGGGGAACATATAACAAGTTAAAGATGAAGAAGATATGACCATGTAATATATTGAGGAAGTTTGATGTGAACGCCTATGATATTGAGTTGACAGATGATGTGGGCATATCACCCATATTCAACGTTTAAGACCTATATCCTTACAGGAAATATGGCACAGAGGGATCAAAAGATCAAGAGAAAATTAAGTGGGAGAAACAAACGCCTATAGCAAAAAAACCACAGATGGAGAAGATTGTTGATCAGAGGGTTGGAAAAAAGACCAGGAGGAAGACTTGTTTTGAATATTTGGTCAAGTGGAAGGGACACCCAATAGAAGATGTCAGTTGGGAAAATGAATCAGATATCCAGAAGCATGGAAAGTCAGTGTAGGAGCTCATGGATAGGATTCCATGAACTTTTTTCAAGAGGAGTATGATGCAAGAGCATCGTTGGAGAGCACGTCGAGAAGGACCACTCAGTGCATGGGAATATTTTCAGAATATCATCGATGGCAGTTGCGGTGAATATTTTGAAGCACGTCTGAACTCAGCGCCGGGAAATCCTTTGAAGCACACTTGAACGATCGTGAGCGAAGTGGGAGTTTCCACTCCTTATGTGGAATATGACTGAACTAATATAGTCGTTAGGTTAGGTTTTTGAGTAGACAAGTAGTCTAGGGGAGACCTTAGGACCCTCTCAGATAAATAGAGGTTTTGTACGCCCAAATGAGGTTGTTGCAAGTTAGTAGGATATTTCTGAGTTTTCAGTTGTTGTTTTGATTATAGTTGTATTCATTTTACTTTTGATGAAGATAACAGAGGAAAACTGATCCAAATGCATGGTGTGGACATTGTTTACAATTCCATGTTATTGTGTTTTTATGAATGAATGAATTTCGTTACGAATAGATGAAACTATGAATGTTAGTATAAGTTTCAATTGTTTCTCTTCTGTTGAACTGGTGCAAGGTGTGCACATAGAACACAAGGAGTACGTTGACAGGAACTGTTTCGGTTCCAAAGCTCAGAAGAGATAGCACAAAAATTTCCCTTTGCAAGGAGTGCAAAGTGATTGTTGCAAGGTGTGCACAGTCGTTCGCAGGAACTCGAACCTGCATAAGAATCGGTTGTAATGTGTGCATCAAGTAAAGGAGAATGTGAGGAGGGCGAGAAGAATTTATTTTCAAGAAATCCTTCGGATCTGAGTTATCAAAAATACCTAAAACGCAAGGAGTGCATGAGAAGTCAAAAACCTTCACGATGGTCAAGCTCAAGAGGGATAGAAACTTCAGAAGTGTACTCGAGGTCCGAGAGACTGACTCGTGGGAGGTTCAAAGGTAAAGACCTTTGAAGACTTAGAAAATTTTCTAATTCAGAAGAAATCATAAGCTCAGGAAGATGAGCAACAATGGTCATTGGATCATAGTGTAAAGGATCAATAATCGCCTAATCAAAACAAGGTGCACGAGATTTAACACTTCGCACACACAGGAGAGAGAACTCATCAAGGTTTGAGACTCGAAATTTTCGAAGCCTGAAAATCCAGAAAGCCAAAGTGAAGTCTCATTCGTTCAATCATATGAAGTAGACCTGAGTCGTCCGATCATTCAAAGAAAACTTTAGGCGTTGGATCGATTAAGTGAATCTGAGCTGTCAGATATCATGAGCTCAAGAGGGAGCAAGTTTGAAACTTGAGATTCCCGAAGCGCAAAGTGCCAGAGGGCCGAAGCTAATTTGGACCATTAGATCCAGAGGGGTATGTGTCAGCGGGTCGTGAGATCTAGAGGAAGGAAAAGGTGAAGTGTTGAAACACCTGAAGCCCAGAGAGCCGAAGAGTCAAGAGTCATCGATCTGTCAGTGGACACTTGTTAGCAGATCACAAGCTCCGGGGAATTTGTCGTGGGAACTTCAGTTTGAGAGCTAATACTATCGAATCCCACAGACCCAAAGACCCAATGTGAATCTAGAGCGTCGGATCTAGAGGATACATGGCATGAATCCGTGGACTCAGGGTAAAGTCCCGAAGTGGTTCATAGCCGTCGAATCCATAGGAGACATGGAATGAATCTGTGGACTCTGGGAAAAGTCCCAAAGTGAATTTGAGCCATCATATCGGGAGGAGACATGGAAAAGATCTGAGAACTCTGGGTAAATACCCAAAGAAATCCTCAATCGTTAGACCAAGTGGACACGTGGCAAGATTCCATGAGTTTCGAGGGGATCAAAGTTTGAGATTTGAGAAACCAGAAGTCCGGAGGTCCACAGAGATCATAGTAGTTGATTTAAGGGGATAGGTGTCAGCAGATCTTTCACTCTGAAAGATGGCCTTGCAAAGGAAACCAAGATTTGAGGTTTGAGATCTCCAAAGTCTGAAAACCTGAAGAAGATCTTGACTATTGATGGAGAGGAGGGACACAGGACTGTTGATCCGAGTTGGAATGTCAAACACAAGAAGCAAAGGTAGGACCGTTGATCATGAGAACAAGTGTCTGCAGATCGTCAACTCCGGGAGATTGGAGTACAGAAGAAGGCGAGGTTTGAGATTTCAAGACCCTGAAATCTATAATCACGAAGAGATCCAAACCATCGATTTCAAGGAGTATATCCTAGTCATCTGTTTGGAAGCACCGTCAATATCGTGAGATCTGCAGTCACCTCGCATTTTGGATACAGTAAGTGCTCTACCTTTACAAGGTTGAGTATGGTCCACAATCATGCGTAGGCGCAAGGTCATCGCCCAAGGTCACATCTGAGGAAGGGTTGAGAGAAAAGGAGCTAACGCCAACTCTAAGATTTGGTAGAATACGAAAGGGAAAGACGCGAGTATCGTGAATCCTACGTGAGAAGTTGAGAGCACCTGTGTCTAATACGAAATGAGACCAGCAAGGTTTCAGAGATTCTTTCGACTCCCGAATAGAAGATCCTGACCGGGAGGTCATGCAGCCCTTAGGAGAGAAGGGGGTCTGCACCAATTTCTCAAGAGAAGGTACATTGGTCTAGATGGTGACAAAGTTATTGTTTCTTGTATTCTTTAAAGGAAGGAAAGTTTTGTCTAGGATATTGTATTATTGAATGGATGGAAGTGTGTTATGATTAATTACTTTACAGTCAATCTAGTCTCGAGTATAGTTTAGAATTGGTTATGGGAGTAAATATATCCATGTTCCTCAGAACAATCGCCAGTTTTGAGACCTTAAATGGTCAAAATCAATCGGAAGAATCATATACTTGAGCGTTGCTTTTGTATCTTGGAGTTCCTAACCTTGAAGGGTAGGTTGGCGGGTATATATCTTTGTTATCTTTATGTGATATGATTGAGTTATTATTAACAATGATGATGTGTCTAATTATTACTGTGTAATGATGTGTATGAGAATAGAATGTGTAAATATTGATGTATATTATTTTCGCATAACACTTGTTCTAACTATTATTGTTATTGAAAAAAAAATTACCACTTATGTACTCACTTACATTGATGTCATATTTGAGGGGTCGTTACACAAGAAGTAGTATTGGTTGCACAATTTCAAGTTTCACTAAAAAAAAATCATGTCCAAGCAATGACAATAATATTCAAATATCTAAAAGGTGCCTTAGACTTCTTCTTTTGGTACTCAACTGGTGAATATTTTACTCTAATAACATATATAAATGCAGATTGGGTAGGTAATGTTGATGCTAGGAAAAGTACAAGAGGAGGAGCATTATTTCTAGGAAACAGTCTAGAGTCTTGGTTGAGAAAGAAACAACCTTTGGTTTCTCTATCCATAGTAGAGGCTGAGTATATAGTAGCATCATAATGTTGCACACAATTTATTTGGATGAAGTTTAAATTGAGAGATATTAAGGTAGAATATGATCATCCAATATCAATAATTTGTGACAACACAAGTGCAATAAATATTTCAAAGAATCATGTTATGCACTAAAAAACAAAGGACATTCTAATCAAGTATCACTTCTTAAGAGAACAAGTAGTAGAATAGAATGTCAAGTTGGAATATATTGTCATCAAAGAACATAATGAGGATATTTTCACAAAACCCCTTCCCAAGGAGACATTTGAATATCTCAGACTGAAATTGGGAGTAATATTCATCTCATCACTAAGTGCTTAAGGATAATCACAAGCTTAGGGGGAGCATCTCTTTGTCATTAATTTCAAAGGGGGAGAGTGACAAACAAGGGGGGAATTATTTCTATGCCTAGTGGACTATGTGTTTTGTTGTAGGATAATCATTAATGACAAAGGGGGAGATTGTTAGAATTATTATCATTGATGTCAAAGGATTATTGTTGTCATTAATGTCATATGGATTTACAAATACACACAACATTTCCAAGATCGATTTAAATATAGGTTTACAAGTATATTAAAAAAAGAGGTTCTTGTAAAAAAGTAAAAAATGAAATCTTGGTTTCAACCCCACGATGGAAGCACATGGTATTTTCCCACAATATTTGGAAAATTGAAATAAAAAAGGATATTAATTATTTAATTGATGGGTGTTATGTCTTTATGAATTAACTTGTCCCATAATAAACGGTTACGATAAAGTATAAAGAGATAAAGTATTGAGAGAAAGTGTGTGGGTGAAAAATGTAATAACATTTGAAGAAGTGGAAGAGCAAAGATTGAATAGAATTCCAAAAGGGGGGAGTTGTGAAATCAATTACATCTCAGCTTGTCATTTTCACAATAAATTATTTTTTGGGATGTTTCATACCATGAAAATTTAACTAGACGAAGGTTAGATATATGGGTTCATGTGATAAAAGTTTCATACTTTGGTTCTCTATAATTTATGCGATATGCCCTGTGGACGTTAGGGTTTCTAAATGGTCCTGAAATCAGTTACAAACATGTTAGTTTGACATTTTTTCTATAAAATATTTATTGGGACTTTTTTAGACTATGAAATTTTCATGGATCTAAGACATAAAGAAGTACCTCATCTAAAAATTTCATACCTTTTTTCACTATAATGTCTGAGATATTCCCTGTGGAAGTTAGGGTTTCCTAATGGTCCTAAGATCAGTTTCAAAAAGGTTAGATTGACATTTTCGCTATAACTTTGTTTCTGGGACTTTTTGGATTATGAAATTTTCACAGATCCGAGGAGATATATATTAGGATCTCAAGTACAAATTTTAGAAGTTGTTTCACTACAGTTTATGAGATATACCTTGTGAAATTTATGGTTTCTGAATGGTCTTGAAATCAGTTTCTCTATACTTTTCTCTATAACTTCTTTTTGGGGACCTTTCATACTGTGAAATTTTCAGGGATATAAGGACACATTAAGTACTTCAGGTAAAAATTTTAGAATCATATTTGAAAAATTGGACACGTGGCATGTTGTACAATTTCATTCTTGAGAAGAGGAAAAACAATACAAGCTTTGGAAAGTTACCATAAATTGCATTTGGAAATTCAAATTTTGGTCAGACCTGGTGAAGGAATAAGTAGCAAGAAGACTCGGTGAAGGTAATATGAATGTTATCATCATTTGAATAAGTTATAACATGAAGTTTTCTACAACTCAAACAAATACATTGGTGTCTCTTTCTAATTTGGTGCTTAGTGATGGGGACTGGTGTCTCTTTCTAATTTGGTGCTTAGTGATGGGGATTGGTGTCTCAAGTATATTGGTATCTACGAATATATGTAAGAGTAGTTTAGTGCCTACCAGGGTTTTTACTAGTGGGAATTGGTGTCTCTAGTAGATTGGTGTATGCAAATATTTGTAAGAGTGGGTTGGTGAGTACCAGGGTTTGTGTTGGTGAGGATTGGCGTATTCAGTATATTGGTGTCTATGGATATCTGTAAGAGTAGTTTGGTGTCTACCAGGGTTTCTATGAGTGGGGATTGGTGTCTCCAGTAAGTTGGTGCCTAAAAATATTTTTAACAATGGGTTGGTTCCTACAAACAATTATAAAGAGAAGTTTTTTTTGTTTTCTCCGAAAAGGGTTTGCATTTAAATCTTTTGTTCAGTGTTATACATTCAATAGATCTGATATGTGATTGTTTTCTTATGGTTTATGAATGTTTGAAAGAGTAAAACAAAATTCATAATAATGATTCACCCCCACATCTGCTAGCGGGAAAACCCCCAATATGACTACACCAGGGTTCAGAATGTAGGCATATCGATTAACAGTCTAAAAGTCAATTAATTCTCTATACTACCCCAAACATACCAAAACTCGTATGAAGAAAGCAAGGAAAAGGATATCGGGTAGCTATACCTCTAATCCCACGTTTGGTGATGACTTCCTTGAGCTTTGAATTTTTTTTTACTGTACGCCTCCTCTCAAGGTTGAACTGCATCCAAATATTGACAAATAGAGAACTACAAGAATGTTATTCCATATATAAGTTCGGGTTAGATGTTAGAATGTCAAACTTAAACTGATAAAAGTATACAAGACACTATCATTTGGGACATGAAAATGTAATTATTTTATTAATAACACAATGATTATACCTTTACAATCAAAGTCAGCTTCCATTCTGTGAACCTGGTCCAGGATCCTCTTCACCAAGATCCAAGTGCACTTTATATGAACTTCTCCTCTCAAACTTCTGATCTCTTCTTGGGAAGTGAATGGGTTAAATGCAGGGAGAAGGGGCTAATGAGGGAATGTTGAGGCAATTCTCACAAAAGGAAACAATATATTGGGCAAGGAGGGGAAGTGAAATCGGAAAGAGTTTCATTGTTCTTATGCTTAGATTTGAAATGAGACCCCAACAACTCATTTAATATGACAAAAGTATATTTATTCGATTGGGTGACGGGCTATAGCAGGTAGATTAGTTGGGAAACTACCCAATAGCCTGTAATCTCAACGAATTCCTTGCAAATTTTTATTTTTTACAACTTTTGCAAGTATATGCGGGTTGCAATGGTGTAGCATGCATATGTATGTGAGTTGTAGTGGTGCAGCAAGCATATGTACGTGAGAAGTAATGGTTCAATGCGCATGCATCTTCAAAAAATTGGTTTTTTAAGAAGAACAAATTAGCAGTGCTTTGGAAAAAAATGCAAGTAAGAGGGACAAGGTCATGTATGCATGTGTAGAGAAATTTAGGGTTATAACAGACTCCAGGGGGGATTTTTTTCTTAACTAATCCAAATGAAACTAAAAAATAATAAACAAGATCTTGTTAGACAACAAACCATGATCATAGGGAGTCCCTTGAGTAAAATCCAGAAAAAGATGAAGCAAAATGAGGTTTCAACACACAGTCATGGTGAGAATAAACGAGACTCCCATGCCTATGAAGTACTTCGTCATGGGAACCAAATGGAAAATAAGGATCTAACTAGGATTTCCATGGAAGGAAGGATCTACCACATAAATTAAGACACACTTATTATCAAGGAAGGTTAGTGTTACAATTCACTGGGTTTGATCCTAACGCTAAATGAACCAAGAAACGGATAATGCAAAAATTGCAAGTAGGGAAAAATCTAACCTATATGTCAGTTTCGAGGTCAATATGTGTTAGAGCGGGTCGATATGACTAACAAATTTCAAAGAAAAATGTCTCCAATATATTGTATATAAGGCCAATAACATTCATCCAGGAGTTAATAAATCCAATATAGATATAAACTTCAAAAAATAAGAGGTGATACTGAATACAAAACTTGAAAACAACAAACCTAAACTATACAATATGGTACAAGGAACCGCACAACCTTATGGCTCATGCATAGTACTGGTTCAAGTAGATCCCACTCCTAGGCTCTGAACAAAATTATCTTTGGTAATCAACCTATAAAGTCTCCCAAAACGGAAGAAAACACAAACCATGGTGTAAGTCTTTCCACATTATAGAAACTGTAGTCATGGCTTCAAGGATAGCCTCATCCGAAGGAAATTCAATATCTAATCAATCACACGAATGAGGAGGGCTGATAGTCCCAAAGGGTGAAGCAAACTGACCATATTCCATATGACGATGAAGGTTCTGGCCAGGATTGACAGAGTTTATCAACAAAGAATCACAAGCACAAAGGCTTCAGGATCTACAAATAGTGAGATCATACTCAAAAGGAAAATCAAGATCACTTGGACCAATAGGGGGAAGTAAGGGCTCCCATTCCCCCATTGGATAAACTAATGGATCAATTGCTAAGAGAAAGTATCGAGAAGGAAAACATGAGTGAACAAGTTCCTTCTTAGGAGTAACTGAACATCGAGGATAAGACACCACATAATTTACCTGTGGTAGGGTAGAGTCTACACAGATACTACAAACATATAAAGGGGCAGCCTGAACTAACGACAAATTAGGATGGTGATTATCATATTCCAACTGGTTGATAGTGACAATACTTTGATTGTGAGGTAAATGCATCACTCAGAAGAGCATAGACACCATAACGCTCATACCATATACATAATCATGCCCAAGAAGCATATTGAAATCTAACGTCCCTTGCACCACTATAACATCGAAAAGGATAGTCTTCCCACCTAATGAGATATGAAACTGAGGAAGAATCCCCAAATATTCACTAGGAAATCTATCAAAATCCAACATCTCATGCGAAGCAGTCACAAGCTTGGGAGAACCCAAAACTTTCCAAGTCAAGAAGGATAAAATATGTGTGGAGGCTCCTTCATCTACAATACATCAGTAAATGATTTTTGAATTAACTTCAAACCTTATTTGAAAAGGTGTAGAAGAAAGAAGGCAAGGCTCAAAAAGGTCATTCCAATCAAAGGAAACCATCCTAGGACTTGGAGGGGGTCTGCTTGAAGTGAGGGGAATGCCCCTTTGTTCTGAAAGTACTGAACTGGAAATGATAAAAACATAGTCAGTAGACACATCACTCCCCAAGAGAAGAGTGGCATCAACAGAATATTGCATCGATGTAACCACTTTGGTAGAGTCGAAACTCTCTAAGAGAAGAGTGGGATCAGCCGAAGATTTCATCGACGTCACCAATTTGGTAGACTCGACACTCTCTAAGAGAAGAGTAGGATCAACCGAAGATTGCATTGGCATGACCACTTCAATAGACTCGATAATATCCAAGAGAAGAGTGGGATCAGTCGAATATTGCAACAACATGACCACTTCCTCAACCACTCGTTGAATAGGCTACAAGACAACATGGTCTAAAGGTACATCACCCCCCAAAAGAGGACTGGGATCAACCGAAGATTTCATCGGCATGACCACTTTCTAAACCACTAGATTAATAGGCTACGAGAGAACATGGTCTAAAAATGCATCACCCCCCAAACCAGGAGTGGGATCAGCCGAATATTGCATTGGAATGACCACTTTCTCAACCAATGGTTGAATAAGTTATGAGGAAACCTTATAAGACTCAGAATCAAAATATCTTGTAGATATTGGTGACTCTAGAATGTTAGGGTACAGATGAGTAAGGTGATCTCCCTCGCAAATATTACAAGGGAACTTATGCTTACAACCTATCCATCTAGGTTTCTCAATAGAATCAATACCCCCAGCATGACTAGCAATGGTTGGGTGCATATCACTCGTATGAATCGCATTGATGAGACTCGTTCCCCCAGCATGACTTGCAGTAGTTGGTTTCACATCGCCAACATGACTTGCATAGTTTGGTGATTCGTCGATAACATGACTTGCAGAGGCTACGGGCCTTTTTCCAGTATGAGTAGCAGTGATTGGAATTTTTCCCCCGACATTACCTGTAGAGACTGGTTTCTTTCCCCCAACATGACTTGTAGAGGCTTGGTGTTGGTCCTCAACATGACTTGTATGGGTTGTTGACCTATATCCAACATGACTCGCATAGGTAGGTTATTTCTTCTTCCTATTCTTCCTCTTTCTATTTCATTTAGAATTTTGGTTACTAGTAATTGTACTTTCACCAAAGAAGGCAAAAGGAGGAAGAGGAGACCTTGTTAATGAATGAACATCAATAAGATGCCCATGACATAAGGTTCTTAATTGATAAGCATCAAGAGCATTCAGGACATTTGGAATGGTACCCAACCAAATTGGTAGTCCCACATTCAACCCAGGAATGTACAAAGTGGCCATCAAAGGGACACCAATGTTTCCGAAGAAAGAAAAAGCACAAGAATCCTCTTGTGAAGGGTTTCTTGGTTGGTATTGTCAGGAATTTTTTCGATGAATATCATATCCATAGGTTTTTCCCTTGAGGGGTCGCTTAAGTCCCTAAAATTCTCACACACTGACTCAGGTGAACCAGTGTTTTAAAAATAATTCTTATAAAGAGGCGGCTCCACGTTTCTAGGTGGAATAATGAAAATTCCTCACGATTGTCAGAGTGGTAGGTCTACCACCTTAGGTCAAATAAATAAATCAATGACTAACTAACTCACTATGGAAAAATAGGGAGAACAAAGCACACCAGTAAGAATAAAATCCTAAAAAGGTACAAGTCAAACAAATGACCCTTCTGAATTCTTTAACCCAAGGAGATGAAGTCTTGATCATCCAAATAATTCACAAAGGTAAATGACTGGCTAGGAGAAGCAGTTACCCAGACCTCCGAACGACAGTCCCTTCGGGTGTCGCCCAAAGAGTACAAAGTCTGCCTCAGGTACCGCTATAAACCCCTCGCAGTCACCCATGTGTCAACCTATATAATGGAAACTAGGCCACCAACTTGTAATCAACAACCAGGGGGTACATTTGACAACAGGGCGAGTGTATGGGAAGGGTAACTAAGCCTGAAGATCCTCCTGATGCCTGAAATGCAACAGGGCCAGAATCACTCTTAGAGTAACTTGGATGGATCCAAGTGTCTTAGAGGTCTGACACAAGTTGGTCCAGTAACGCTACAAGATTCACCCCCAATACACACTCTCCCAAATGCTTTGTCAGTATCAGGAGTGGATATCTTCGTCACCATCCTCCACGCGACCTCGTGTTTGACTCCTATGTGAGAAGAGCTTCTCGGATTGAGTAACTACAAAGTGGATTGTTCACACCCTAACACAGACACCTAAGTTAAGTTTTGGTTGGACTTGGAGACTTTACCTCTCCACACCTAATACAAGGCCCTAGCCTAAGTTGTTGGTGAACCCTAGAAAAAGTGTTACTAATATATTTTAGATTAGCACGTTCATTTCAGGGGATTTTCTTACTCAAGGAATGGAAGTGCAACTTATGTTGTTTGATATTCTTGTGAAAAAGAAACTAATTAAAACACTGGAAAAGAGGAATTTACTCTAATTCTAAAAATGAAAAATAACTTCAAGCAAAAAGCATGAACAATCCTTCAAACATAAAATTGCAATCTTTTCTCCTTTCAATGCAAAATGCACAATGCAACTTTCGAGTGAAACAAAAGATCAAATGAAAGAATTTTCTTTCTTATTTTTTCTTTTGAAATGCTTTCAAGATGAGAAGAAAACACAACACTGGGTTAATTTCTTTTTGTTTTTCAAGTAACAATGCAAAGCAAATGGAAAGAAAGAAAAAGACCTAAAAAGCTAGTTTTTTTTTTTTTTTCTTCCAATCAAACCAGAACTAACAAAATATGCTAAAAGAAACTACAGAATACACGATTCATGGCCCCCACCGACCATGAGGGAGATTTTTTTTTTCAAATGCAACTCATTTTTCTTAAAATTCAAGATAAAAATAAGCCAAAAATGATTGGAAACACATAAAGACAAGATTATTTCTTTCTTTTATCTCATAAACAATATGATCCTGCAAACTGTCTCAACCCCAAACAACAAAATATTTTGGAACTCTAGAAGACCTCAGAACCACAAGTTTCCTATAGGAAAAGGAAACTATTTTGAAAAAAATCTCCAAAACAACAAAGACGTGTGTTGTGCATGGCCAGCTTGTGTATGTACACGGACTGTATATAATATAGATTGCATATGTATGTGTGTTGTATAGAGAACATGGCACGTACAGCTCTATAAATTTTCAAAAAAAGAAAAATTTTAGACAGACAAATTGGGAAATGGAAGTCGGTAGGCACCTAGAAGGTGACCAGAGACTCAACTTGACTCAAAACACTCAGAAAACTCAGAAAGAAACTGAAATCAAATCTAACCAAGATCTCCCACTAAGACCCTAAAGAGACTCCCCAACAGAGTCACCAATTCTGTTATGGGGAAAATCCCCCTATATTGGGTCTAGGTATAGGTATATCGTTAGCTTCCCTTAAAATACTATTCTACCCTTAAGCTACCCCAAAAATATATAAATCGAATGAAAAGAGAGAGGAAATAAGGTCAATGGGTGCACCTTTAGTACTTACGACTGGTGTAGACCTATTTCTCCTTTGCAGTTTCCTAGATTGTGAGTCTCCTCTCAAAGTTGACCTACAAAAACTTAGGAAAACAATGCTACAACACATACAATATCTACTTACCACTTTCAATGTTAAGATATAGACATAAATGCATAAATCAATAAAATCATATAGACATAATGTTTTTGGGACAAGAATGAACTCGTTTATTCAATATTAAGATCAAAAGGATTACAACCTTTGTTGGCAATAGTTCCATGAACCAAGTCTAGGCTCCTCTATCGTGGATCCAAGTGCATCAATTCCACGCTTGCTTCTCACAACCAACTTATCACTTGGGAGAGGAGAAAGGGTTGTATAGGGAAAAAGGGCTAGAGGGGAAGGATGAGGCCAAAACTCAGAATAGGATGCAAAACTTGGGTTAAGAAGGGGAAGGGATTTTGGCATATTTTTCTTATTCTCTTGGTTTTATTTTCAAATAACACCCCAAGGCATATTTTTATATGAGAAAAAGATGGTTATTCAGTTTGGCGATGGGCTACAAGGGGTAAAATAGTTAGGAAACCATCGATAGCCCGTAAACTCTGCCGAATTCCTTGCAATTTTATATTTTTTTCAACTTTTGGAGGTAAACGCGAGATAACTAGCATGCAGCTCGCATATGTACGTGGGATAACTAGTATGCAACACACATGTGTATGCAAGCTATTAGTTGAGCAGGGCATGTACACTTTCCAAAAAATGGTTTTTTAAGGACTAGCCTCGACAGTATTTTGGAAAAATATGTTAGTGGAAAGGAAAATGTCTTAGATGCATAGGTAAGGAATTTTTGTACTATAACACCCCAAACATAGCATACTCCATGATATTCCTTCTAGTGGTTAAACTATTTCCTGAAGAAACCTGCTCTGATACCAATTGTTGGAATACTGAGAGGGGGGGGTGAATCAATATGAACACTTTTACCACTTTTAACCACAATATATAAACTTCAAATTTATCAGTAGTATATTATCAATGTGTCATCTATGATTGTATTCAATATATCATGAGAATATATACATAACCAACATCATATCAACAAGAACACATCAAATACATAGTACACAAGGATTTACATGGAAACCCAAATGGGAGAAAACCACAAAATGATTTCTTATATATTCTCAATAATACATTCATTGGAAGCACCAACTTCCCATTTCTCCAGCTACAAATGGAAGGAGAATACAACCCCCTATTTACATGCTCCAACTTGAAGGAAGCTATAACTCCCTAAATTTGATGGCTCCAACCAAAAGGAGGATACAACCCCCTGATTCTCAGGCTCCAACCTAAAGGAAGCTATAGTTCCCTGAATTCTCTAGCTCCAACCAGAAGGAGGCTACAAACCCCTGATTCTTAGGCTCCAACCTGAAGGAAGCTCCAACTCCCTGTTCTCTCTAGAACCAATTGGGAGGAGGCTGCAACCCCCTTTTCTTGCCCCATCATGCCGCCCTGAAATATAAATGTATACCAACTGTCACTACCACAATCCATGTCAATGTCACTTCCATTGTCACTGTCACTACCACTGCCTCTGTCACATCAACCTGTAAATTATCAACCTCTCACGGTATCTAAACTATCACATAAACGTGTCATTTTCAACATGTCACATAAACGTGTCATTTTCAACCTATCACATTAAAATGTCACTAGTCAACCTATCCAACCTATCACTGTCACCGATACTCAACAAGATCCTCTCACATGGATCATATACTAAGGACACCTCTCAACTATATGTCCAACATCACCAATGCATGCCTCTATCAAGCATCTACCAAGATCACCAACATACCATCACAAGATATGAGTCTCAACCATGTACCAAAGCATGTACCTAATCCAAAAACGATCCAGAGAAGACTAAGGACAACTAAGAACTCGCAGAAGAAACTCAGGAAGCTCATAATGGCCTCAACAAATAGAGAAAGGACACAAATTCAAAGTTATCAAAATTTAGTGAAAGTGACATCATAGTGAAGAGTGCGTCGTAAGATTTCCAACGGTGTAAATGGCTCGTCAAACAGAGTTACGGATCGAAAGATATTTGTGGTCAAATTTTGGTCAACCTAGCCCAGTTAGCAGGGGGATGATTCAACATCTGTACTACTAATGTCAACATCAGTATGGATGACATCAACATCCATACAACATACATGGCACACGTAGGAGGAGACAGGTGTCATGCTAACATTAGCATGGTGATGTGGCAGCACCAGAGGCTACCACATGTCACTCATATTTGGATTTTTTGAGTCCTTTCATGGACCAGTAAAAATGTGCCACATGGCATTCCGTACAGCCATGTGGAAGACTATACGGTGACATGGAGGATGATGTGGAAGGATGACGTGGTAGGCTGATAGGGTAGGCTGATGTGGCAAGTCGTACACTGACATGGAAGGTGATTGTACAGTTGGTTGATGTGGCACAATGGTTGGATTCCACATGGCCCAATCATGGGCTTCCACGTGGCAGTGGGCAAATACCCAATGATACCCGAAAATGAAATTTCAAAATAAATAAAATATTGGCGGGTCCGCCAAATCCAGCGGGACCATGCCAAATCTGGCGACCAACAGTCATATATAACCACTGCTAATATTGACGGAACCACCAAATACAAATATATATATGTGTGTGTGTGTGTGTGTGTGTGTGTGTGTGTGTGTGTGTGTGTTACAACTAGCAGCCCAAAAGGAGAGGCCAGCGAGCTCGACCCCAAGACCTCCCCCTCTATATACGCCTTAACACATGCTCCGCCAACCACTAGGCCAACAACCTTCCGTTGATTACAAAGAAGAGAATTTTATTTAAAAATTGCATCCACCGAATGGTGAAGAAGAGGTGCATGAGCGTACAGACGACATGGATTATGAGACAGTTTTTGGAATTTATTGCAGGTTGCAGGGCATGAAAACCAAGACAGAGTTTCTCTTGGGCCTGGGAGTGCCAGAGTCAAATTGAAGCATGGAGATAGTCATTTTTGGATAATTTGATGCCACGAATTCAACGGTGTTGTCTGTGTTCTGATCTGAGCAAATATTTTACTGCTTGATTCTAGAATGATGTATACTTATGTATTTTGCAAAATTCTTTTGCTGAGTTAATAAAATGGCCTACCCATTTGAGAGAAAGACACGGAGACGTAGTCCACCAGGGACAAACTCCGTTATCAAGTTTTTGTGTTCAAATTTGATGCTTATGTCTCTTCATTATTGAGATTTTTCTTCTTTAATGGTGCAATTTTAATTTATGCTCATTTAATGCAATTCTTTATAAGTCACTTCGATGAAAATATCTCGGATCATGTTGGTATCAGAGTATTCATCTTTGACTTGAATTGTTGAGTGTGAATGCTTACTAGGTCCAAGCATAAGCAGGGTGAATGAACTCTTAAGAATTTCAATCCCGAAGTTGGTCGTGAATCCTGAAGGAAGAAAATGGCAGAAGAGAACAAGCGTGATGAACAGGAGAAAAACTTTCATATTTTTTTTTATTGCTTTTCATAAATGGTCGAACAAATGTATGGAGACTACGAGAAGAGGATGAAGAAGAAAGGGAAGAAAAATAAAGCACATGCTAATGATGATGCTTCGGTAAATCAAGGGGCTAGAGGAGACCCTCCTGAGCCTCCATTTTCACCCTCAAGCTTTAGTTCTTCTTCCTCAGAGCATTCTCATCATTCTAGCCATAAAGCCTCTTTTAAGAAACCATTATTAAAGTTTGATGTAAATTTTTCTTTACCTATGTTTAATGGAGATGCTAATCCTAAAAATCTAGATAATTGGATCCGACAGGTTGAAGTATCTCGTGTTCAACATATTGATGAAGAGGAATTTAAAGTTCAACTGCGTCTCTTCGGTTTGAAGGCACCACTCTCGTATGGTGGGAGAGAAAAATTCAGGACAGAAGTAAGTTTGGTAATATTTTTTCCTCATGGTCGGAATTTAAATCAACGATAAAGAAGAAATTTTATCCATTGGGTTATTTACATAAAGCAATGATGGAATGGAAAACTTTAAGACAAAGTAAAGGTCAAACTGTACAAAGTCTCACATAATAATTTAGGAAGAAATCTCTTGCATTGAACATTCCTTTGGATTCTTATGAAAATTTAGTGAACTATATTGGTGCACTTCACAGTTATATTCATCATATTTTTCTATTGTTTAACCCCACCAGTCTTGATGAAGTTTGTGTGCAAGCCACTCACCTTGAGAACAAGGAAAATCATGTTCAAGAAGATCCCACAAAGAAACCTTCCAATCTCCCACATAAGCCATTTAAAATTTTTAAAAGGAAGGACAAGAAGACCTCCACAGTAAAGAGAGAAGAAGGAAAGCCATCTTGCACTCATTACAATAAAAGTGGTCACAATGATGAACATTGTTGGAAACTATATCCAAAGAAGAGACCGAAATATTTTGGTGTAAAGGGGAAGACAAAAACCATTGCTACATTGCAACAAGATCTTGGTTCCGATTCATGAGACAAAGGAAATATCACAATGGTTGGAGTACAAGGTAAATATTCCCTTCATGCTAGTTCAAATTCCAATAATTAATCTCAAGATGATGAACGAAAGAGGAATGAATTATTTCATATAAGAGTTGTATCTAAACACACTAAGATAGATACATTATTTGATCTGGGTTCCCAAGTAAACTTGATATCTGAAGCACTTGTCAAAAATATGGGTCTTGAAATGAAACCACATCCAAAGCCTTATCCTCTTGGTTTGGTATGAGATAAAGCAAAACTTGATGTCACCAAACAATGTAGGGTCAGATTTTCTATTGCTTCAAATTTGATTGATGAAGTGGATTTGGATGTTGTATCACTTGATATATGTGGCACAGTGTTGGGGAGTCCTTATCTGTATGATAGAAAAGCAGTCTTCTTTCGTCACGAGAACAAATACCACCTTACTAAGGGGGGAGTGGAATATATTTTTAGATCTCACAGGATGAGCGTAAACACTGCACTTGTTAGTGCAGGTCAAATGAAGAGACTCATAAACACTAATAAGAGATATGTACTCATGGTCGTAAGGGAGAAAGATGCAGGAACATCCGACGCTTTCCAAGGATGTGATCCTTCTCATAAGAAAGAATTAATTGATATTGTTTTTAATTATGATGATATTTTCTAGGAACCAGATGGATTACCTCCTAAGAGGGAAATCCAACATGAGATACATCTTCAGCAAGATTCTCCTCTTCCTAATGTGGGCATGTACAGGATGTCAATTGTGTAGATGACAAAGATCAAGAAGTAGGTACAAGGATTATTGGATCAAGGGGTCATCAGGCCCGACTCATCTCCTTGTGGTTCTCCGATAATGATGGTGCCAAATAAATATGGCACATGGTGAATGTGTGTCAATTATCGAGCCTTAAATAAAATCACAGTGTAAAATCAATACCCTCTTCCTTGTATAGATTATTTACTTGATCAATTAAATAATGTTGTTTATTTCACTAAGTTGGATTTATGTTGTGGATACCATCAAATTAGGGTTGCAGAACAATATGCATGGAAGACTTCCTTTAAAACCAAACATGGATTGTTTGAGTGGTTATTTATGTCATTTGGGCTTTGTACTGCTCTGGCAACATTCATGTGTGTGATGAATGATGTATTCAGTCCTTTTATAGATGATTTTGTGATTGTATATTTAAATGACATTATTATTTTTAGTGGGACTTGAGATGAACATGTGAGGCATGTAGAGCAAGTATTGGATACATTTCAAAGAGAAAAGTTATATGTAAAATTGTCCAAATGTGAATTTGGCAAGACTGCACTTGTGTACTTAGGACATATTGTAGGAGGAGGACAATTAAAAATGTATCCTTCCAAGATTGATGTAATTGTAAATTGGCCTAAGCCCAAAAGTGTAACTGAGATACGAAGCTTATTAGGTGCATTCCAGTATTGGAGGAGGTTCATTTCAAACTTCTCCTTTATATCATCTTCTTTGCATGCCTTAACCAATGTGAAGAACACTTTTCAGGAGGAAAGCAACAAAAATCTTTCGACACTTTGAAGTAAAAGATCAGTACCGCACCAGTATTAGCACCATCGAATCTTCAACAACCCTTTGAGATTGAGACAGATGCCATGGGGTAAGACATGGGTGAAGTATTAATGCAATATTGTAATCCTATCTGTTACCACTCTGAAACTTTTAACCAAGTTGTTGTTAACTATCCTACATATGATAAAGAGTTGTATGCATTAGTTCAAAGCGTAAAGAAATGGAAGCACTACTTGTTAGGGAAGGAGACAATCATACATATTGATCACCAACCCTTATAGTATCTCCAAGAACAAACCAAACTGCAACAATATCGACATTACAAATGGATGGGTTTCCTACAAAAATTTCATTTGGTAATCAAGTACAAAAAGGGTACAAGTAATAAGGTAGTTGATATGCTTTCTAGACCTCCTATTGTTGCTTCTATTATTTTGAAGAATACTTCTTTATCTCATGATAGATATGTGGAACAATATGCCATTGATGAATATTTTAAAGAAGCATATGAGAATCTAACCCATGTTGCACAGGTAGAGAAATATTGTCTGCAGGGAAAAATACTCTACCATCTTGGGAAGATATGTATTCCTACAAGTGAACGAGTCCATGTAATACGAGAAGCTCACACTTCTGTTGTGGCTGGGAATTTTGGGTTAGGAAAAAATACGGCTCATTTGTAGAGGTTTTGTTACTGGCCTCAAATGAAAGCAATTGTAAATAAATATGTAAAGGGGTGTTTGATGTGTTCTACTTGGGACTATACTCACCACTTCATGTTCCATCCCATCCATGGGAAATTATCTCCATAGATTTTGTAGGGGGTTTACCAATGTCAAAAGGGGGTCATGACTATTTTTATGTTGTAGTGGATAGGTTCAACAATATGTGTAACTTAATGCCATGTAAAAAGAAGATCACTATTGAGCAGACTACTAATATCTTCTTTCAGTATGTTTGGGTTCACTTTGGGTTACCCACATCCATTATCTCGGATTGAGAGACACGATTCCTTGGGGATTTTTGGATGCGTTTGTGGAGAATGATGGACACCAAATTGAAGAGGATCATTGTTTTCCATCCATAGACTGACGGATAGACAGAGGTTGTAAATTGAACAATGGTATTTTTTCTTCAAGGCTACTGCAACAAGCATCGCAAGTTATGGGATGAAAAGATACCCTATGTACAACATGATTACGATCGAGCCTTACATTACTCCACTCAGTGTTTTCATTTTGACACATGTTTTGGGTACCTACCTAAGGTGCCTTTGGACTTGATGTATGGGATAGATTTCGATTCAAATGAAGAAATAAATGAAGACAGAGCCCACAAGTTCATCCAGAGGATCCAGCAGGTACACCAAGCAGTCAGGGAACGGTTGGAGAAAAGTCAAGCACAGTATAGATCTTGGCATGAAAAACACAAGGTTGATCATCAATTCCAGCTTGGAGACCAGTTATGGCTTCACATCAGCAAGGAGAGATTGAAGGGTGAAGGAAATAAAATCAAGCCCATTCATTATGGACCCTTCACCATTTTGGAGAAAATTGGTACCAATGTTTTTCATCTAGCTCTTCCACCTTATATGCATATTTTCTCAGTTGTAAATGTAGAGAAATTGAAAAAATTTTAGCCTCCCGTGATCATGGATCAGGATGAGAAAGTTTCAATACCTTCATTTGATGAGTTTCCTCCTGAGTACTTGGATGAGTTAAAGGAAGATATCATCTTGGACAGAAGAATGAGGACTTCACACAGGGGTGATGTTGATTCTCTTCGAGTAGGCTTAAAGGGCACACATCCAAGCAAGGAAAAGTGGATTGAGAAGGACAAGGTGAAAGAACTCTTCCCTCACTTATCTGTTGATTGATGAAATATTTTGGTGGTCCAAAAAGATCTCAGTGGGAATGCGTGATCCAAAAAGGATCTAGAGAAGACTAAGGACAACTCATAACTCATAGAAGCAACTCGGGAATCTCAGAATGGCCCCAACAGACAGAGAAAGGGAAAAATTAAAAGTTCACAAAACTAAGTGAAAGTGAAATCATCATGAATAGAACATCACAATCTTTCCAATGGCGCAAACGACTCGTCAAATGAAGTTACGGATCAAAAGATATTCACAATCAAAGTTTGGTCATCCTAGCCCAGTCAGCAGGGGGATAAGTCAACATTCGTACTACAGATGTCATCATCAGTACAGATGATGTCAACATCTGTACAACATACGTGGAAAACGTAGGAGGTGACATGTTTCATGTTGACGTCAGCATGGTGACGTGGCAACACCAAAGGTTGCCACGTGTCACTCATCTTTGAATTTTTCGGGTCCTTTCGTGGAACAGTAAAAATGTGCCATGTGGCAATACATACAACCATGTGGCAGTACGTACAACCATGTGGAAGATCGTATGGTGATGTGGTAGCTGACGTGGCAAGATGATGTGGCAGGATGATGTGGAAGGTCGTATGCTAACATGGCAAGTGATTGTACAGTTGGTTGGTGTGGCCCAATGGTTTTTTTCCACATGGCCCATTCATGGGATGGCACGTGGTAGGGGGAAAATGCCCAATGACAACCTGAGAATAAAATTTCAAAAAAAAAAAAGATTGGAATCAACCATGTACATCAACAATGTACATAAAAACATGTACCATACCACATACCACAAATGTATCTCAACCATATACCATATGACTCAATCATGCCATACACCATATACCATAGGATATACACAATGAAGTAACTTACCAAACCATCTACCAATATTACCAACAAATTCCTCTAACCATGCACCATATTATAAACCATATACCTCAAACAACATGCCAATCATCCATAGACAATGTACCTCAAACATGTGCCATATCACTCATGATATGTCTCAACTAATTACCATAACCATGTGCCAATATATCCAATATATGCACCAATAATGCACCTCAACAAATATACCTCAACCAACATGTATCATACATCCAAGATGTGCCTCAAAGAATATACCAAAAATCACAATGTCTTGCCTCAAGCATGTTCCACAATATCACCTAGATGCAACCTCAAACCTCAACAACCAGGAACAAACATCCTCCTTTACTTTTGTTGTGTCCTTGTGGGAAAAATACTACCTGTCACGTGGGGTCTTGCGTGACATTCCCTAGGAAAACTGTGAGGGTGCCTCACAGGACACCCTATGTGTGAACCACGAGGGCTAGCCTAATTAGGGTTTATCAAATATCTGTTCTCTCCGTAGCTCTGAAACTTTGGCTCTTCCTTTTCACTTTCTCTATTGCCTCAGACTCAACCTCATATTCACCACTAGACCAAAATATTCTCACAAGATATATATTCAATCAATGCATGTGTACTTGTGAGTGACTTCTAGAGGTGTATTTATAATTTCGTCTGGTTACCTCTTTCCTTAATCTTAGCAGCTTATTGAATTTCTTGTTACAACCAACTTACCCTTTCATAAATGACTTTTAACCAATTAGGGGCTTCTTGACCATTCTTCAGGGCTTCTAACTTCACAAGAACATAGCTCCTCAACCATAATAAACCATGTGGCGTACCACCTATCACTAGAAACAATACAATGAGGACTATTCATCTATGAGTGTGTTACCTACATTTTCACTTTCCTTCATGTAATTATTCCTCAAAGAACTTAGGGTTTCATGACCACACCTTTGGGGCTTCGTGTAGACTTCATCAAATGCACCCAACACATTTGTTGACATCAACCACTCTTGTTGACATCAATTACAACTAACTCACCATCAATATTGATCACAACTCTAGGGTATCTCTAACGCTATGAGGGTTGACATCAATGAGTACCAACAGTACAACACAAAAAACCTACAAACATTAGAGGAAAATTCCAAGTTGCATCATTATTTGGTAGACCAAGGTTTGATCATTTTGTTTTTATTATTTAGAAAGTAGAATAAAAACTGCAAATTTCTTTTTGAAAAAACCTTTATGGTCTTTTTCTTACCCCTACACTACCTAGAATTTCAAAACCATTCCTGCATTACCTATAATTTCACACTACCTATTATTTCACTAAGAATCCCTACATTACCTATAATTACACTACAACCCCTACCTATCATTACACTTTCATTCCTATACTACCATCCTTTTACTATCATCGATATATTACTACAACTATATTTTTTCCTTCCCTTCATCCATATCCATTACTCTATAGTTCTCTAAATTTCTTCATATTTATTTCCCTACATATCTCATATCTCCTCATTTAATTTTGAATACCAACATAACACCTATGGTTGTATGACCCAATATACCTTCTTCTAAGAACTCATCACATTTAGTAAAGCCTTGAATTACTTATATGGTGGAGCCATAAATTTGAAAATTTGTGAAGGAATTCAACAAATATTGTTGCAAGGTTATGGGATAGAACAATAGAGGATATTTGAGGCTAAAAATTAGGATTTCAAGAGAGAATTCAAATCAATTCGAAATATGGAAGTTGAAATTTTCACTTCCTGCAAATTCCATAGAGGAAAATCATAAGGTATCACAGAAATATTTAAAGCTAAAAAGGAAGAGTTTGATTGCAAAATTGAATCAAAACTGACTAAGTTCGAAAATAGAACTTGAATATTGAAAGGAGAGGGTTTTCCAAGCCTACAATAAAAAAATTCCTAGATAATATAAGGAGAAACAATAAAGGTAACTCAACTCTCAACAAGAAGGAATTTTTTTCTGAAGTGTACTAGGTTTGAAGGGTGCACCATTAGGGTTCAAATTTCACACAATTTTGGATAGAATGCGCTGCAAGGGGTGAAAGGAAGCTACAGGTGACCAATTGAACCTCAAAATCACACCAAGAAGAACATAATTTGAAACTAGAGGTAGTAATTTTGAAGACATAGATTTTAAAACAAACAAAGGTACTTTTTTTCTATAGTCTATTTTCAAAATTATGAAGTATAAAATTGTTATTCAAGCCTGCAAAACAAATCCACAGAGATAAGATTTTCAATATAATATTTAAGGAGTATTTTTAAAAACATAGAACAACGCCACCAACAATATTAAAGACTGAGAAGAATCAAGTTTTCTTCAACATAATTGCATTACAACTAAATATCTATGTTAAAACAAAATTCAAATGGTTGTGAGAAATGAACCATATGAGGTCAATTTGGTTAGGGTCTTTATGAAGAGATATTAACCAAGGAAGGTTGGATTTATTTTTTTGGAAATCTTGAAGGTCATAACTTAGGAATAACTAGGGAATTTTTCAATAGTTTTGATGGAGAATGTGCCCACGTAGGAAATCTCACACTCCATTTCCATGAGAACTCTTTATCTAAGATCATTGGGATTCCACAAGTAGGAGAAAAATGGTTTAAAAAATATCCTATAAAGATAGATTATTGGATTAGATACATGCTAGAGAATAGGAGAAGAATGAATTGGACCTATAGAGTGCGTCGAACCTGGCTCAAAGATCACTGGAAGGATCTAGCATTCCTCATTCAAAAATTTATCACATGTGAAGGAATATTTAGCCTCGTCTTCCTTTATCACATCAGGTTACTAATGCACTTGAAGGGTGAGAAGACATCAAATATGCCATATTATCTTCTGAATAGGCTTACTAAGATTTCCAAGTCAATCCAAATACAAACTAAGAATGTTGAGAGGTCTTTGAATCATCATGGCCTGATTAAATTAGTTGTCAAAGAATGAAATTTCAAATCAAGGCATACGGTGGTCATATTTCTTAGCAAGAAATGGCATTGACAATGTTGATAAAGGATTTGAAGAACATACATCAAGAAACATCTCTCAAGAAGCATCAGGGCATAAAGAAGCAACAATGAAACAATAGCTTGTTATACAACCAAGGCAAAAGAAAAACAAAAAGAAAGTAAGAAAAAACAAAACAAAGTCTACCATACTATTAAATATGACAAGGGCCATGAAAATGAAGCTTGAAATGGACAACGAAAGAAGAGAACAGAGGAATCCAGGATTTGATAAGATAGAAAAGAATCCAAGAACCATGTTTAAAAGGAAACCTACTCATGAACTTGATCCAAGCCAACTAGAGGGCTATGAATAAGTGGAAAACAAGGAAAGAGAAGCAAGCAAAACATCCTCTATTAATAAAAATTCCTCAAAAATAGATGCATCTCAAACTACAAATCCAGATGATCAAGTGCCACTCGCTACATGGATGAGAAAATCAAAATTGAGAAAGAAGAACAAAGAGGTAAAGAAATTGAAGGCTGAAATAATGGAGTTAAAATTTCTAGAATCCCAAATTAAAAATGAAAATGAGATACTCAAACAGAACATGGAAATGATTATCAAGGAAAATGACTAGTTAAGAGAGGAATTGAAGAAGTTGAAAGAAGAGCTTGCAACAACCACTCAAGGGAAGCTTCAAGAAATAGGGAAGTCATCAGGAAGGTACAAGTTAAGGAAGAAATCAGGAGGGAATTGGAAGAAAAAGTTAAATACAATTATGAAGTTTTGAATTCACATAAGGGACATGCAAATGTTAGGTCCACCTTTTTGTCATAAAAACTATCATGCACACCTTATTTTTACCACTCCTTTCATCCATTTTCTGGCATTTTGTACCTATTTTCACTAAACCTAGGATCAATAAAGGATGTAAAAGGTAAATTGTTATTTTTGTTTTCATTTTCTATTTAATAATCAAAAATTTCAAATTCTTGAATTTTTATGAGCATTATTACCAGAAGTGGATTTTTCACATAATTGCTCCGAGCTTAGAATATTTGCAGGTTGAATTAGAGAAAATGAGAATATGGGTTTTGTTCCCAACATTTACATCATGGTTCATGAGATTTTGGAGCATGGGAAACTTCCCAGAGGTTATGGGTCAACACTGGTCAAACACATGGCTTCCACAACCAAAAGAATAGTAGCAAGAAAATAATTTGATTTCCTCATGATTTCTGGGGAAAATCTCTCATCTGAGGTTCGATCTAGCATCCTTAGGAGAGTGTTCAGATATGTTATCCATACAAGATATATTTTAGACCATATTAGTTACATTGTATCATGTATAAATATGCCAAAATTTCAAGGCATTTGGGAATTCAAATTTGGAAAACTTTTGAACATATTGTAGTTGATTTTATCAATATAAAGTCTCTAGTTTTTCTCTATTTGTTTTTCTAAGCATGTGCATGAGCCAAAGCCTGGAAGGGCCCCATTGCAATGGTATATCCAAAAAATTTAAATTGTTGTACAGATATTGTATTTGCTTATTATTTAATTAGTGTTTGCAGGTAAATACTTTTGTGTCTATATTTCTTTTAAATAGTTCTTTATTTTTAGTTTCAATTGCAAAAAAATTCATTTTGAAAATAGCATTTAAATGAATCTTGAAACCCTCTTCTGATCCATAATTTTCATAAGTATAAAAATAGTATTTCTGGGAGGTCATGTATGTTATGAAAATTTATTTTTACAACATTTTTTCCCACCATTGAAGATTATGAAAAATCTAGGTAAAAGAGATTAGAATTTTGTTTGCATTTCCTTCCTTTACAATTTATGAAATCCACAATTAAAAATAAGTATTTTTGTAGAGGGGTTCTGTTAGAGAAATCATGTTTGGGAAAAGAGTGCAACAAATGAGGCATATTTGACCAAGAAGGAGAGCACGCCACGTTTTGAGGAAAAATAACGTGTGCGACAAGATTTGCAGAAATCTGATGTAGACGCGGACAAACCTAGCCATGTTAGGGTTATGTTTTTGGGATATATTGTAAGAGTTTTACCCACTTTTGTAATATCAATAATAAGTATGTGGTATATTAGAGGGAGATTACAATAGAAATCTATCTAGAGTGAGAGTAAGACAAGTCTATTTTGGAGTCTTTGTGAGTGGAAGTCAGTTTTGAGAGCTGCAGATCTCAGATAAGGTTGTAGTAGTTGAGGGTCAGGTTGCAAGATGTGGAGCTTGGTGTGATCCTGTTCTTACTCACTACTCTATATTATGATGTAATGCACGTAGTGACTTTTGATGAATAAGAAAATAAGCAGAAGATCTTTGTGTACATAGCCCTAGAGGGTGAACCGCAGTAATACTATGTGTGCAATGTGTTTTAATGTTTTACTATTTCTGCAGTTATGATTGAATAGTTAGATAGATGAATTAATCGTTTATTTACAACATGCACTAGAATAATTATGTGAGTGAATGAATAAATGAATGGATCTGATGAATATTGAAATCAAATGCATAGTTAAGTAGAAATATGAAGTAGAAAGAACATCCCTCAACCCCTTCAATGACTGCAGACATATGTGTCATGTAGTCCCCCATAAACCATCTCGGGTGAGACTACATTGTGCACCATGTGCACAATGTAGCCTTTTGGTTTACAAGAAGGTCCAATGGTGATAAGGGTTTTGTTGGAGAACTAAGGTAAAACATGGGTTAGCCCATAAGTCCAACAAATAGTTCCATTGTTGGCTAGAACTTAGAAGGAGAGCCAGGAAGGTTTTTTGTGAAGAAGATGCAATGGTAGAAAGGGATGTTCAGGCCATGGAATCCTACAAAGAAATAGATTGAAATATGGTTAGAGAAAATGCAGTTGGATTTTGCGTAGAAAGACAATAAGGGTTCCAGGTAGGCATTGCATCAGTACCTGCAGAGGTATGTGTTTACTGATTTTCAAAAAGCATATTATTTTTTCTTTCTAGAGATATTACAGGAGTGGTTGTTAAGGTTGAAGGATACCCATCCCACTAATAAGATTAGGCCGGTAGTGTGGGCTAGTGAAAATATTGCATGGTTGGAAAGATTTAATAATAAATTGACGTGCACAGTGGATTTCTGGTTAGAAAACATTATTGTGGGGTTTATGACTGAGTTTGAAGTAGACACAGTGAAGTCATACACTGAGGCAAAGTGGTATTTCTTGAGGGTACCCAGAGAGAGGTATATTAGTTCCCTTTACACATCGATCAAGATCTTATTACATGATAAAGGCGTGATGACCATGGAATGAGATAGATAAATCACTATCCATGCATGGGGGAGTTGGGGGAAGCACTAAGGAAGATCTGAGAAATGGAGAAGACTCTAGAGAGTAGCTAGAAGAAGGACGAAATGGACCCCATCATGATGGATGATGAACAAAACAAGGAAATCATAAGGAATGTAGGTGTGACGCGCAACATATGACCCTACTAGTATAGGATGAATAATAAGAAGAGGATTGTAGTGGAGCGAGAGGGATTGGAAAATGATGAGGAAGAGGTAGAGGATCTCTATGCCACGGGGCATCCTGAGGATATATTGCGTGCCACATATGAGAGGAAAACCAGATGTCATAGGTCTAACACAGAAGAAGGCTCTCCATTCCATATCTGAATTAGTGTGGAACCCACAACCCCATGTGAAACTAAGACAACTAAAGAAGAAAAAGAAGTTAACCAACAAGTAATTAGTGGTATAATAACTTTTTCAAGACGTTGGTGCAGTAGCAGAAGTGCAAGTTCAACAAATAGCAGTCAAGTATCTACACCACGCGAAGGTGGTAGTTCAACCAATTTCATAATGATAGGACAAGATCCAACTATCAGGTTACTAGTGTTTCGAGGGGATGGGTCAGATGACCCAGAAAAACATGTGTTAATCTCTAAGAATATATGGGAAACAAAGAAGATTATGGACGAGGACACAAAGGTTGCACAGTTGGAAATCACTTTTAGAGACCGTGTATTAGATTGGTACATCGGTCTCTCAACAAATAACCTAACAAGAACACCTACAACTGTAGAAGATGTGAAGAGGTGGTTAATAAATGAATTTTAGAAGCCAAGTTCAGAAGACCAATTTATGAATGAAATGATAGAGATCAAGTAGAAACCAAGAGAATCAGTCTGGGAAGTGGACCATAAATTCAAGAGACTAAATCATAAGTTAAAGTACATTATTACGGATACACAACATAGTCATTTGTTTGTTAATTATTTTTTTCCACACTTGAATTATCCCTTGAGACAACAAAAATTCCAAATTCAGGGTGAGGCCCTGTAGGCAACCTTATAGCTAGAGGAAAATTGATACAAGCATACAGATCTAGTTGTGGAAGAGTTGAAGCAATATCTAGAGAACTTAACTTTCTAGTTAAATCAGAACAAAGGAAAGGAGGAAAGAGAATATGTTTGGTGTACAATAAGCAGGACAGAAGGCCATCACAAAAATGAATGTCCATTACTTTCGCAGTGTATTGGAGTGGGTATTTCAAATCCTTTAGCATCAGGAGGACCATGGTGCAAGATTTTCAAAACACATCGGCATGATCCCTATCATTTCCCCCTGATGCAGAAATATCACAAATTCCGAAGAGTACATTTTGTAACTTTTGTAAGTTAGTTGGACACAAAGACAAGGACTGTAGAAACTTGGAGATGATTAAAGAAAAGATTGCATATACATATAGGGTGCAGGTTGAACATGTTACAGGACAATTTGTACAATAACCATAGTATAACACTATGTAGCAACCACAGTACAATCCCGTGCAATAGTTTGTAGCACAACCACAATATAATGCATAACATTTTCAAGGGAAACAACAATATAATTGTGCACAACAGTGCACAACACCACAACAGTACAATAACCCACAACCGCAATATAATAAAGGACCCCAGTATAACACATCGCGTGGAGAAAACTAGGGAAACACAAGAGGCTTTAGAGGAGGAGGTCGTCGAGGAAGAGGCTTTGGAGGAGGTCAAGGACCAGTAGTGTGTCAAAACTGTCAGAAACTAGGGCACTATGCAAGAGACTACTCACATCCACCTGTGACATGTATGTATTATCATGCAACAGACCATGAAACATAATATTGTACAACATCGTTGATAAAAATACAGGACAAATAAAATGAGAATAATCAAAACGTACAATGGATCTGGGTGGAAAACAGAGAATAGTAAGGGAAGAAGATTAACGCAGTGACTAGAGGTGGAGCCAAGACTGGAGAAGATGCAACTAAAAAGGATTAGGACTAGTACTAGTGGATTAGGAAGAATACAGTGCATGAACAGAACTTTGATGCACGCAAAGAGAAAGAGATATTCAAAGAATCTAAACAAGATATCTTGAAGGAAAATATTGCATCCACTTTAGGAACGAGGCTAGTATATGATATACTAGTCTATGACATGCTTTCATTATTCAATTGGACCAATCAACAACAGTCCTCGAACATGTAAGTAACTTAAGAAACTTTTTGGGAGCTTGTGTGAAGTTGCTAAGTGATAAAAATTCCTTAAAAGTACTACATAATTTATTAGAAAAGTGTAATCCTGGGGAAGAGGGGGTAAAAAGAGTAAATCGGGTCTGAAAGAAGAGAAGAACCTGTAGGGAATTCATATAACATAGGATATTTCAATATGGGGGATATCATACTAGACTTAGGATCTGAAGTCAATGTTCTGCCAAAGAAAACTTGGGAAGCTATGGGACAACCAAAATTGGGGTACTTACGTATTCAAGTGAAGTTGGAAAATCGACACAGAGTGGTTCCAATAGGAATGTTGAATGGGATTATGGTAGATCTAGATGGTGTGCTCACCATGGATGACTTTGAATTCATTAACATTATGGACAATACTTCACCATATCCAACACTGGTGGGTCTAGATTGGGCCTTTGATAACTAGGCTATGATTAAATTGAAAACAAGAAAGGTGATATTTGAATCATGGGAGTACAAATTTTTTGCTCCATTAGATCCCTCAGAAGGAGGAAGGGGTGTAGAACCTACAGATAATATCCTAACAGAAGATGTGAATCAGTTATACAGAACTACCATGCGCGGAGAAGATTATATCAACCCAACTGTAAATGGCATGCTCATTTGGAGGAGTATTGGTTCTTTTGCTTCAGACTCTGACACAGGATTGGAAAACTAGAAACAATGACTACATGAATTATCTACCAGGAGATGTGCTAGAATGACGCGTGCAGTGAGATGGGTTGGTACAGAGGTAAGAGAACCTCCTACTTTTTATGGGTTGAATGATTTAGAATAATTTCTTATGAAATATGAGGTAGAGGTTATGGAAAATCAAATATTACCAACACTAGATATTTCTTTAAAATCAACACCTGCAAGATGGTCGGGTACACAAAAGGAAAATATCAACAATTGGTTTCAGTGAAAACGGTTACTACACATAAGATTTGACACAAAACATGAGCATAAATATGGGGAGAAATATGAAGGATATGGACAACCCCAAGAACATGTATAGAAGTGCATAGTTCAATGGAGATTATCTCCACCAGAAGAATGGACACACCATTTTATTCACACACTAGAATGCATTCCGAAGAACTGGTACACAAAAAAGGAACAATGCAGAGAAACTACCAACTGGAAAGAGATACAAAAGAACTATGTAGTTAAATTTTCCTTTGAGCATGGCAGTCTAGAGATTGATACAACGTTGAAAATGGTAAGAGATGGGATATTTGAAGAACCAAAGTTTGAAATGATTCCATCATCTTAGAGGCAGGCTAGCGAGACAATTAAACAATTGCTACTCTGTTATCATGTAGCAGAAGCAGAAGAACCGACAGAAGATAATCCACGCAACATCCAGATCCCACAAGTAGAAGGTACCAAGATGGACTTAGAATATTATGCTACCCCATTAAATAATAAGAAGGTCAACATTGGGACTACATAACACCCAAAGATGTCCAATATTAGAGATTATTGGGATAATTAGATAGTAGAAAGCATCACAAAATTACTACGTGAATACAATGACTTATTCCCAACAACATTCTCAGAGATGAAGGGGCTGGTAGGATAACTATGAGAGATGAATATCCCATTGAAGCCAAAAGCAAGACCTATCAGACAGAGGCCATACAAATTGAATCCAATATACAAAGAGAAGGTGAAGACAAAAATTGACAAAATGCTAGACGCTGGTGTTATAGAACTTGTAGAAGAGTTAGAATGGATCAATCTCATGGTGGTGCAAGAAAAGAAGCAAGGATGGATCAGGATTTGTGTAGATTTGAGAAAATTGAATGATTCTTTTCCACATGATCCTTTCCCTACCCCATTTACAGAAAATGTTTTGGAGAATGTAGGGGGTCAAGAAGCTTATTCTTTTATAGATGGATTCTCATGATATCATCAGATTAGGATAGCACTTGAGGATAGGCATAAGACAACATTTTCTACAGAGTGGGCATCATTTCAGTATACATTTATGCCATTTGTATTGAATAATGCAACATGCATTTTTTCAAGGGTAGTAGTAGAATATTTTAAGGACTTTATTCATAATTTTTTGGAGGTTTACTTATTTATGATTGGACAATGTTCAGTTTGTTAAAAGATCATGTTGAAGTATTAATGTTGATGTTGCATAGATGCAAACAGTGTCAGATCTCATTAAATATTAAGAAGTGTATTTTTATCACACCTTTTGACATATTTTTAGGGCATGTGGTGTGTAAACAGGGTCTATTGGTTGATCCTGCTAAAATTTTTGTCATAGTTAACTTACCACCACCAAAGTCAGTGAAAATATTGAGGAGTACAATGGACCGTACATGATATTACAAGAAATTCATAAGGGATATCCATAGATTACTACGCCAATGGAGAAGTTGTTGAAGAAGGATACTAAGTACCAATGGAATGATGAATGCCAAAAGAGTCTTGATATTTTGAAGGAGAAGATGGTTACTGCGCCAATTTTGGTATTTCCAGATTGGGAAAAAGAATTTTATGTTCATGTAGATGCATCTACAATCACATTAGGAGCACTCTTAACCCAACCATGAGAAGGTGATATAGATCATCCTATTTATTTTGCAAGAATAAAATTTTCAGATTCAGAACATAACTATAACACTACATAAATGGAAAGATTACCAATGGTGTATGCTTTGTAGAAATATAGGCATTACTTGTTAGGAAATCACTTTAAAATGTTTACATATCATTCAGATCTGAGATACTTAGTTAATAAGCCAGTGTTGGGGGGAGGATATGCATATGGATACTCTTATATGAAGAATTTGACTTTGAATTTGTGGTGAATCCTAGAAGATTGAACACATGACAAAATCACTTGTCCAAGAGAAAAAAATGGAGAAGAACCCAGTAACTTGAAGACAACTTTCCAGATGCACAATTGTTTTCAATGCATATAGATGATGAGTATTTTTCCAACATTATTCAGTTTTTGGGTACATGATTTACGCCAAGAGAATTTACTACTGCGCAGAAGAAAATTTTGGTTGTAAGAGTTGTAGATTATCAGTTGATTGCAAGTCATTTATACAAACTTGGAGCAGATAGCATCTTGAGGAGATGTGTGATGGAGCATGAAAGACCCATTATTTTGGTAGAGGCACATGAAGGAATTGCAGGAGGACACTATGCAGTAATAGCTACTGCACAAAAGGTATTGCATGCAGGATTATAAAGGCCAACAATTCATAAGGATTCAAAAGAATACTTTCATAAGTGTGATGTTTGTCAAAGAGTTGGGAATCCATCCAGGAGGGATGAGATGCCACTAAGACCATAGGATACTTTACAAGTGTTTGATTAATGGGAAATAGATTTTGTAGGTCTAATTAATCCACCAACAAGAAGTTTAGGAGACAGATATATTATTACAACCATGGAATAGTTGACCAGATGGGCTGAGGTAACACCAGTAAAGGATTGTAGAGCAGAGACTGCAACACGCTTTTTATTTGATAATGTAGTAACAAGGTTTGGATGTCCAATGTAATGGTCCCTCCTCGTTACGACAACAACCCTTTAACAGGTGCAATTTTTTTTTTTTGTTTAAGGTGTGTGCGCGCGTGTAAAAAGGAATAGACACACTTGTCTCTACGTCGCCACCTGACAACCGACAAGACGCAACCACGATGAACACAACAAGAAGGCTTAAGGCGCACAACAAGTAACTTCCAGCAATAGACGACCATAGACATAAGGTGCACAACAAGTAACTGCAAGCATAAACGACCATAGACATAAGGCGCACAACAAGTAACTGCAAGAATTAACAACCATAGACATAAGGCGTACCACAAGTAACCGCAACATTTAACGACATACTGGGTTATGCACAGTACGAACACAGAAGGAAGAATCCACAGTAGTAGATTTTACTATTTCTGCACAGGAAAGCAGGGCATTTAATCTTAGTTCTCTGCTCCGGAGAGAGAGAAGGTCAGATAGGCTCCTGGCCGACTGCTCAGGCAGAAACTAGTAATCTTTGTCAGGTGTGTCGCAAGAGTGGAAACCCTGCCTTTAAAGGGCCCGAGACTCTTGATACAGCACTGGATTCTTTACACAAAAATAATCACACACACAGACTTATACACTAAGGCTACATGGAGGTGTCTACATCCCGCCCAACACAAGCAGACCAAGCACACAAAAATTACACCTCAGTACGACATTAGCTAATTAAGGGACTACAATCTATAAGATTCTTAAGGTCATTCCAATGTGCAACCTTAGATCATAATTCGTCAACAAGGTACCCTCTGAATCAACATTCAAGGGGCCTTATTGTGTAAGTTTGAACTTCGACTGGTTTAACATTAATATCCAAAGATTACATATATATGTGGATGACAATATCTCATGACTAGATCGTGTACCTCTTAACCATATTACCCCAAAATTCCTCTTCCCACACTGATAACAAGAATAATCATTTATTATTATACACAAAGGCACCTTATTATTATAATTTAATAATCATTGTAAACCTAACATTCTAAATAATCCTTCTAACTTTATTGTCTACATGATCATCAAAACTTAACATTCTAAAATCACTCTGAGTTAATAACATTGCAATCATTATGGTTCTAGTTTCATAATCATAACAAGAATAATCATTATTATTATTCACAAAGGCACCTTATTGTTATAATTTAATAATCATTGTAATCCTAACATTCTAAATAATCCTTCTAACTTTATTGTTCTAGTTGATCATTAAAACTTAACATTCTAAAATCACTCTGAGTTAATAAACATTGCAATCATTATGGTTCTAGTTTCATAATCATAACAAGAATAATCATTTATTATTATACACAAAGGCACTTTATGGTTATAATTTAATAATCATTGTAAACCTAACATTCCAAATAATCCTTCTAACTTTATTGTTCTAGTTGATCATTAAAAACTTAGCATTCTAAAATCACTCTGAGTAATAAACATTGCAATCATTATGGTTCTAATTTCATAATCATAACAAGAATAATCATTTATTATTATACACAAAGGCACTTTATTGTTATAATTTAATAATCATTGTAATCCTAATGTTCTAAATAATCCTTCTAACTTTATTGTTCTAGTTGATCATTAAAACTTAACATTCTAAAATCACTCTGAGTTAATAACATTGCAAAACATTGCTGGGTTTCACCCAATTTCTAAAGCACATTGAGCCACAAACCATCGAAGGTCAATCCRAAGTTTTCAAACAACAATTATCACCTAAGAAGCCCGAGCACCAAGCATCGTGTATTCAACACAAGGCAATGTGCACCACACAGTGCCACGAGGAGATCCCACCATGCAAACCTAGTGCTCAACGTGTCTGTCAATTCTCTTGTCACGGGTGGTCTGACTGCGCCACAATTTCGGAGATGATCCAGGCGTACAGAGCGATCATGAAGTGCAGCGCAGTCAGGGGGGGGTTAGAGAGTTACCCAAACTATGCCACAAATCAAGGAAGGGACGCGACCGGTCTCCCCTCTAACAGGTAAAGGAGATCAGTGGATTTCTTCACGCATTGTCAAGGATATCCGTCTTCATGCTGAACTAGTTAACAGAAAGATCAAGGAGGACGACAGCACTACACCCTGGATCTACCCGAACTAGGAAGGAAACCAAGAAGGGTCATCGGCATAAATGAGCAGACGTCCTAACCCTTCGCTGTCCCCCAAGCTACCTAGGTGGAACGGTGCACACAGAGGTACGAATTTCAGAATTAAATTCACTGTATCCCAACACTATGAAAATGCCAGAAGAGTTATCTTCTGCAACGAATTTACCAGGCAGAGAGGGCCAGACAAATCAGAGACGAAATCTTAGATTTAGAGTTAGAGATGAGAGTGCTAGGGACGAAACTGCCATTGAAAGCCCGTTTGTTCTGCAAGTACAGGGACAAGACTGCCAAGCGGTCTCTCATTTGGAAACCCATTGCGCCAAACCCGACATTAAATGACATAGCCCACGCCTATTCTCAAAGATTTAAACAGAATCCGGATGATCCTCATCCAAGAAATCCCACACATTAGAAGTACACAGGGACGAAACTGCCAGTGAAAAGGAATAGACAGAATCGCCATTCCTCATCAAGCACGAAATCAAATCTTTTTCTTTAACTGTTGAAAATAGAGGTAATAACTTCAAATTACGGATGTAAGTGATAGAAAAATATTATTATCTCACTAACAATGGAGGCAAGCAACTTAAATATCATAGGCGAGATGGCCAGTTCTGATTGCAAACTATAATAAGCAAAAATTTGAGCAACATTTAAATTCAAAGGTCCATTACCAATTTCTAACTAAAACTTCATTTCCTGAATTTCACAGCACCCAATTTGAACCTATAGTGCACAGCAATCGATCCAGACCCTAAAGACGTTACATACATGTGGACTCAAATTTTCGGCATACAATCTTCAATAACTGAAACAGACATGAGCAATTAAATTTTTCATTTGTTTTAATTCCAGCATTCAACGGCAAGGGAAGTCACACATCCGGACTATTCGGGATACGTGAGTACTTCTAAGGCGTTCTCCCACCCCAGTGATTAAAATATATATTAATTTAGATCAAGAATTTAAACATAAATGTCCAGAAATCGATTCAGACTTACAAATTTCGATCCCAAATCCCTATCTATAATTTCTGCCGTGAAAATTTTCAGACAAAAAAAAAAACAACTACAACCTCAATAATACACATATAGGTCTAAGTTATTCATCCTACACAAATTATCATTCAACCTATGGGGCGTACCTTTGCCTGTTCGCCTGCTCCGAGAGTCGTCGTGCGCTCCGTGCCGCTCCCGCTCGTCGACCATCGAGATCTCACCGGTACCTCCCAGTCAATCGCTAGGGGTACTCTACTTCCCCCTTAGCCCCCCGAGCCGCAAAGGGGCCACACACACTCCATATGGTCCGTCTAGCTTCCCAACTCGCCTCGTAAGGCTGAGCTACCACTCTTATCCAAGTTGGGAAAATCCCAACTCCTCACAAGCAATCAGTCAAGTCACAAAACCGGCAGCGTAACATTATGCTAACAACCGATCCCTTTCTTCCTCATCTCCCTTTTCTTTTATAGAGTTTTGAGACCCACCAACTTTCCTCATTCACATTTTAAATTAAGTTTCAATAAAATATTCTAAATGATCTCGTTTGCACAAGTGTCGTCCATCCCCCTCTTTCCTCAAGTAATTATTTTCTTTAATTTATTAATTTACTCATTTCCCTCACCCACCTAAAGTCGCTCCTAAATTTACTCCTAGGTGTTCCTAGATCCCCTTACATGTTTTAAATACTTTCCTAAAGAAAAAGATGTTACTAAATTAGTTCAAATTAGCAGGTTCTTAATTACAGATTCCTTACTATGTTGACTTTGATTTTTACCCTTTGTCCCCTTCTTTCCTTTATTATGTTTCCTTTATTACTTAGTTTCCCTATTTTTATTATTCCCTTCCTTTTTTAAAACGAAAAAGGTAAATGCGCTAATTAATCTTTTCATTTTATTCTTAAATTCATAACTTTTTATACTCCCACACATTAAATAATTTTATTTATTCTTTACAAATTAAAACCACGGATTTTAATTAAATTATTCCTCTCTTCACTTTACCCCCCCTAAATTTAAGAAGACTAAAACCATTACTTAAGTGGGTTTTAGTTTACATCCTTATTTTTATTTTTATAGGGTCTTTTTCTTAAGGTCAATYGAAATTTTATCTTAGAGAAGTTTTTTTTTAGACTTAGGTTTAGATTTTTGAACTGGGCGACAATTGTTTAGGGGAGTCGTTTTAAGAATTTCTTAAGGTGTTAATGTCTTAGGGCCATCTAGGTTTGTTTCTTCCTCAACATCAATGCGACGTGCCCTTCAGGACGCACCACGTGCTCCAAGGGTGCCACTCGCCTCGGTGGTTTCTTTTGCGCGACGTGCCCTTCAGGATGCACCACATGCTCCAAGGGTGCCACTCGCTTCTTGTGTTTCTTTTGCGTGATGTGCCCTTCAGGATGCACCACGTGCTCCAAGGGTGCCACTCACCAACTTGACTGATTGGTAGACATCTATAACCTCTGGAGTCAACACTCCTCCAGGTGAACTTGTGGGAGACTAAGGGCTCTAAGGAATAAGGCCCCTGTCTTATTGCGCGCCCCTTAGAATCATCGTGAGCGACTGTCGCAGTCTACCCTCACGGCATCGTGGATCCTCTCGAACTAGGTAATCGTTAACCTACAGTTCGAGCCACGGCGGGAGTGCTAGTAGGCTGTGGCAGGNCTTAGAATCATCGTGAGCGACTGTCGCAGTCTACCCTCACGGCATCGTGGATCCTCTCGAACTAGGTAATCGTTAACCTACAGTTCGAGCCACGGTGGGAGTGCTAGTAGGCTGTGGCAGGGCTGTTGTCCACACCTCTCCCTCAACCTCTCTAGAAATCGTGTGTGACCCCTTTACTCCATATGTGATTCTGGTCGACAAGCTATCGTCAGCCTGCATCATCAACAATCATGTCAAAACATGTCAACATCATATCATCAAATCAATAAAATATCAAGATAAATAAATCAACCCAAATAGCACACTCCCTGACTCAATCTGGAGTCCAAGGGGTTCCATCGATGCCTCTGCATCCTCAAGGTCCAAAACCCTGCAAAACCCTGCACACTCAATAAAACTGAGTCAATAGCACCTGTCTACATCAAAGAAGTAAAACATCATGTCGTCTATCATAATGCATCATAATCAATGATAAATGTTTTAACATCATAAAAGTCCAGATCACTTTGTGAGCAAGTGTCCTCAAAGAATAAGTTTTCTCAGTGCGCCAGAGCGGGATGTTACATCCAAGAATATTTATGAGTGATTAGGGGACTCACTTCATCAACGGTACAATTGAGGAAATGCTTGAATAATTTAAGATATACCACCAGAAGAGTACTCCTTACCACCCTCAAGCAAATGGAATAGTGGAAGCCTTCAACAAGATTTTGGAGAATGCCTTGACAAATATTTGCAATGTAAACAACGATGATTGGAGTTTGAAGGTACCAACAGTAATTTTGGCTTATATAACTACCTGCAAGAAATTGATAGGACAAACACCCTTTAGATTAGTGTATGGACAGGAGGTAGTAGTTCCCTTAGATTATTTGATACCAATGTTGCACATTGCAGCAATTACATACATGACAGAAAGTGGTGCAACGCAGGAAATATTTGCTCAACTGATGGAATTAGAAGAGGAAAGAATAATGGCATGTTTCTATCAAGAGGTTCATAAAGAAAAGGATAAAGCATGGCATGACAAACATATCAAGAAGAATAAGTTTAAGAAAGGAGATTTGGTTCTCCTCTATGGCAACAAATATTTGCAGCATCCAGGGAAGCTCAGAATGCATTGGCTGGGTCCATATCAAATAAAGTCTATCACAAATGGAGGTGTTATACAACTACAAGACTTATCAGGAAAGGAAGTACAAGGAATGGTGAATGGCAGTCGATTAAAACTTATGTAACAACCCAAATCAATTAATTTTTATCATAGTTTTTTTTTTTTTTTAATTATTAAAATATCTTAAATCAGACTTTTATTATTTTATTATTAAAGGGTGGGTGAAGTAATTAATGGGGGTATAAGGTTGTTGGAGAATTAATGAGGGGATAAGGTTGTTGGGAAATTAATGAGGGGGATTTGATAGAGGAGGATAAGGAAGAACGAGAGGACTTGGAAGGGGGATCTCATTTTTGGTTTTAGAATTTCTGAAGGATAGAGGAGGAGGAGGAAATTGGAAGAATTGTTTTGGGAAAACTCTCATAGGGAACTATTGTTGCTAGGAATTTTGGGATCGGGGGCTAGGAAACCGCAAGGATTCCTGGAGCTAAGGAGTCAGAGAAGTTGTTCCTAGTTAGTTGGGAGGTTAATATTTAGTTGGGCAATTTGGCAAGCTCAAGAACCAGAGAACCAAGGACTAAATCAAATAATGTACAAGTAGAGGTACGTATTTTGTGCATTTTATGCTATTATTATGTTGATGTTGATTATTATGTTGTTGTAAAGAAAATCATGAAAGGAAAACAACGAACTAAATTGAAATTAAGGTCTTACACTATAGGGATAGTCGACCTACTAACTCTCAATAGTTGCAGTAGTAAGTAGACTTGTACATATTGTAAATAATAGGAGCTAAAAAAAGAAAAAGGAAGACAAAAATAGAAAAATGAAGAAAAACCCAAAAAAAAAGTAATTAGGAGGAAGAAGTGAGAGACATGTAATTCAGGAATGATAGTGCATAGCAAACAAAAATTGGTGCAACATAATTTGGAAGACTGCGCGCAAGAAAATTAGACATCATGCAAATAATCGGAAAACTGAAAAATGTGTCACATTTTTTCCTCGATTTTTGTGTCACCTCGATTTTCATGTCCATTGTTGGGAGGTTTTTTAGCACATGGTTTTTTCCGTTGGTTTTATATTTCTGGTTAAGAAATTAGGGTTGTTGACTAATCGAGGTCATTGGGTTAAGTTTTTGGATGTCGTTGGCTCCTATATGTATATTGTATTGTAAACAATGTATCACTATCAATGAATATAGAATATGTTGGTTTTCTCGGTTTGGGTTTCCAGGGGAAAATTATCTGTGTAATGTGTGTATTTTCCATTGTATCTTTTTGGTTCTTTTATTGAAAATTTGTTTGCAGTAAAATATTGTACAAGGTTAAAATCTACATTTGGTATTAGAGATTTGTTGGCTTCAGGGGGACACCTTTGTGGTCAATGGTTTGGCTTAGGACTATGATAATCCTTTTTATAGTGGGAGATCTGTGGTATTGATTTTTCAGGTGAAAATAAATGGCAAACAGTTTGAAAATGGAGATCGAGAAGTTTAATGGGAAAATTTTTGAGTTGTGGAAAATCAATATGGAAGATCTGTTGGTGGACAGAGATCAGTGGATCGTGGTGGATCTAAGTAATGCACCTACAAGAACTTCAACAGATGACTGGAAAAAGTTGGATCGGAAGGCGAAGAGCACAATCCGACTGTGTCTCTTAGATTCATTATTACTGAATGTGTACGAGGAAAATACAACCAAATATTTATGGGATAAGTTGGGGAAGTTGTATCAGTCTAAGTCCCTAGTAAATGAACTATTCCTGAGAAAATTGTATAACCTGAGGATGAGAGATGGAGACTTGATGGCAGAGCATTTGAATGCCTTCAATATTGTGGTAAGTTAGTTAGTATCTATTGAGATTAAAATTTCAGATGAAGATAAGTGTATCAGTTCACTGTGCTCTTTACCAAACTTGTGGGATAGTCTGGTTGTGGCCATAGGTAGTAACACAACTTCCTTGAAGCTTGATGAAGTGGTCTCATCCTTGTTATCAGAGGATATGAGACAGAAAAACATGGAAGGACAGATCACAGATGCATTATTTACAAGAGGATGCTCCCAGGAAAGAAATAGATGTAAGTCCTAGAGTGGGAGATCTAATTTTAAGGAAAGATCTAAGTCTCCCAAAAAATTTGTAAATATATGATGGAGATGTGGAAAAGAAGGGAACTACAAGAAGCAGTGTATATCCAAAGTTGAGAAAAAGAAGTAATCTGAAGAATCTCCTTCTATAGAAGAAAAGACCTCCAAGGAAGAAGGAGGGGACATGTACTTGGATTTTTCAAGAACACATGCAGATCATGAGGCATGGTTGGTTGAATCAGGTCCATCCTTTCATATGACTCCCCACAGGGAGTGGTTCTTTGAATATGAAAGGTATGATGGAGGTAATTTTTTCTTAGGTGATGACTCAACAACCAGAATAATAGGTCGAGTAAAATTCAAGTTGAAAATCACAAATGAAAGGATTATAACACTACATGGTGTTCTTCACATCCTAGGTTTGGTCATAAATTTGATTTATGTAAGAAAAATGGACAATGCAGGGGTAAAAACAATATTTGAAAAGGAAACCAGTAGGATTGTTTGAGGAGCAATAGTGTTGTTGAAGGGAGTTCAATTTGTAACTATATATAAGTTGCAAGGAAGCAATATTAGTGATGGGTGTAATAGTTCCATTTTTCCTGATAATGGAGTTGAAGAAGAAAGAAATCCTACAGTATCTAGAGAAAAGGTTATGTTGTTGCATCAAAGACCAAGGTATATCGGAGAGAAGGGTCTTCAATTACTACATGGTAAAGGTATGGTTGAAGGTATGTCTAACTGCTCTCTGGATTTTGATTTTTGTGAACATTGTGCATATGGGAAGCAGAATTGGGTAAGATTCCCCTCTGGTGCAATGAGGGAAGAAGGAATTTTACAGCTAGTTCACAGTGATGTGTTTGGACCTATGTTGGTTCCATCATTGGGAAAATATGTGTACTATGTCTCATTTATAGATGAATTCTCAAGGAATACTTGGATATATTTCCTCAGGAAGAAATATGAAGTATTTGACAAGTTTAAAGAGTTTAAGGCTCTTGTTGAGAATCAAACAGAGAAAAGAATTAAGGTGTTGAGGACAGATAATGGCGGAGAGTTCTATGGGAATGAATTTGAAGAATTATGTAAGAAGTGTGGTATAGAAAGGCAGGAGACTACCCCATATACACCTCATCATAATGGAGTTGCAGAAATGATGAATATGACACTAATGGAAAAACAAAGGTGCATACTTAGTGGTGTTGGGTTAGGGAAAAAATTATCGGTAGAGGCAGTGGGTACTGCATGTTACCTGGTCAACAGATCACCCCCATCAACACTGGATGACAAGACTCCACAAGAGGTACAGACTGGTAAGAAACCTTCTCTCAAACATCTCAAGGTATTTGGATTTGAGGCCTATGTTCATGTTCCAAAGGAAAACATGAGTAATCTAGATAAGAAGGATAAAAAGTGTATCTTTATTGGGTATAAAGATGGTCTCAAAGGTTATAAGATTTGGAACCCAGAAACTAAGAAGGTTTTGTATATCTGAGATGTGGTATTTAGATAAATAAAAGATGTTATCAAACAGGATGTCCTACCAAGTAAAGAAGAACCAAAGAAAATAGAGTTTGATTTAAAGGATGATGAATCAGACTCTACAAAAGAACATGAATCAGAAGAATAAGATCCTCATAATCCAGTATTGAGGAGATCAATTCGGGAAAGAAGGAAAACAGAAAGGTATACTCCATCTGATTTTTATTCAAATTTTTCTTTGTCTATTACTAATGATGATCCTAGAACTGTTAGGGAGGCAGTGGATTCAGAGGATGGAAAACTATGGGAAAAGGCCATGGATGAAGAAATGGAAGCCTTGGATAAGAATGAGGCTTGGTATCTAGTGGAGTTGTCGATTGGAAGAAATCCCATTAGCAGCAAATGGGTATTTAAAAATAAGCTAATTGCAGAAGGCAAAGTGGAGAAATACGAAGCTCGGTTAGTAGCAAAGGGCTATTCCCAGGTTGAGGGAATTGATTTTGGTGAGATTTTTTCTCATGTTTCCAAGTTAACTTCTACACTATTTTTTTTATCTATTGTTGTTGAATTTGATATTGAAGTATAATAGATGCATGTGAAGACAAAATTCCTACATGGGGATCTAGAAGAATAAATGTATATGAAGTAGCCAGAAGGATTTCCTGTGAAGGGAAAGAAGGAGCTGGTATGCAAGCTGAAAAATTCCCTGTATGGTTTAAAACAATCACCAAGGATGTGGTATCAAAAATTTGATAGTTATATGTTGGGATTTGGCTTCACAAGAAGAAAAGAGGATCACAGTGTGTATTTTAAATTAATTGGTGATCATTTTCTTTATTTGTTCTTGTATGTGGATGACATGTTGTTGATAGGAAAAAACAAGGAGATTATCCAGGATGTGAAAACTCATTTGTCCTCTAAATTTGACATGAAGGATATCGGTGCTTCAAATTTCATGTTGGGCATGGAAATCAAAAGAGATTAGCAAAATAGGAAACTCTAGTTAAATCAGAGAAAATATGTGGAGACAATATTGCAGAGGTTTAATATGCAGGAATGTAGATCGGTCAAGGTCCCTATTCATGTAGGTGTAAATTTATTTGCGGATCAATGTCCCAAGCCATATGAAGAGGAGGACATGTCTTGTGTTCCATATGCAAGTGTAGTTGGTAGGTTGATGTATGCAATGAACTGTACTATACCGGACATTGCACATGCAGTGGGAGTTTTGAGAAGGTATATGTCAAAACCAAGGAAGGAGCATTGGACAACAGTAAAAGCATTTTCAGGTATTTTCATGGTATTTCTAGCTATGGATTGTGCTACCAAGGAATACTAGGATTGGAAAGAGTGTTGGACATACATGGATTTGTGGATGCAAATTGGGCGGGAGATCTAGATCATAGGAGATCTACAAGTGAGTGTGTGTTTAACTTGTTTGGAGGAGCAATTAGTTAGATGAACAAAAGATAGGATGTAGTGGCACTTTCAACTACAAAAATTGAATACATGGTAGACACTCATGCGAGTAAGGAACCAATATGGTTACAAAAATTGTGTTCAAGTATTGGGTTGGTATAGCAAGTTGTAAGGATAGATTGTGATACTTAGAGTGCAATTTTTCTAGCAAAGAACCCAACTTATCATTCAAAGACAAAGCATATTGATATTCAATATCACTTTGTGAGAGACATGGTTGAAGAAAAGAAGGTGTTGTTGATGAAGGCAGACACTTGGAAGAATAATTCATTAAAAAAATATGCCAGCACTAAGAATTTATCTTGGTGTAGATGATCCATGGGCATTGTTTCCCTGGATTGTTCACTATTTAACCCTCTACCCAAAGAAAACAACAAGTGGGAGAATGTTGGGTATGTGTTATATTCTTTGCATGACTAGTTCAAGTGTCTGTTATGTTGCATAGGGTGTGCAGGGGGGGTTCTAAGCCCCCCCTTTAGGGGATCGGGGGAAGTGCCCCCGAGAAATGTTTTCCTTGGGAAACATGTCGCATTTTTGCCTCATTTTTCGTGTCCATTATTAGGTATTTTTTCAACACATGGATTTTTGTCGATGGTTTTCTATTTCTGATTAAGGAATTAGGGTTGTTGACTAATACAGGTCATTGGGTTATGGCTTTGGATGTCACTAGATCCTATATGTATATTGTATTGTAAACAATGTATCACTATGAATGAATATAGAATATGTTGGTTTTCCCGATTTGGGTTTCAAAGGGAAAAATATCTGTGTAATGTGTGTATTTTCCATTGTATCTTTTATGTTATTTTATTGAAAATATGTTTGCAGTAAAATATTGTGCAAGGTTAAAATCTACAAGAGGTAAGGAGGGAGTGGGGGGAAGAGTGGCAAAGGGGGGG